>VXBL01007665.1:0-13061 GCA_013400195.1 Aramus guarauna | reverse complement strand
AAAAAAGTGGTTCTGTTTCTTGTCTCTGACTATTCTGCATTTCTTATCCTTTGCTGTTGCCTTCCTTTCTATATATTTTGCTTCATCTGAGAATGCTTGAGAAGTATAGATTGTCTTCACAGAATTAAACAGCTAGAGTGTGGTAGGCAGATAGTAATTTGAATTTCAGTTTAAAACAATGTTCCTAACAGAGCTTTTTCTTAAACTTAGATTTGTTATTTCTTAATAGTGTACTCCTTTACATAGGTATGTATAATGACAAATGTAGTGGATATTTCCATTGGAGCTGTTCTTTGAGATTGATAATTAACTGTAGTTACATAACTGTAAAAATGTAATCCTGCACAGTTACTATACAGTTTATTACTATATAGTTAATAATATTGATGCATATAGGGCTGGGGGTTGCATATTGAATATTGTGCATTCATTTAAAATATTAGTATATGTTTGTTTACAGAAGAAACATTATTGGGACATTCTACACTTAGTAACATTTTTTCTCTTCCTAAGGTACTGGGTCCTTTAGATGAAAACGAATTCTATGCAGAAGACTTCAATTTGTTGGAAAAGATAACATACAGTACCTCAGCAGAGAAGATTAAAGCTATTGTCAAAGAGATGGGAAACAGTAGTAAAAGGTAAAATTCTTTCGCATTTTGAGGTTCTACGATATACTGCCTTGTTTATTGCCTGTGACAAATTAATAATCCTTTTGCATGGGAAATATGAACAAAGGTTCAAATATATAGTCATAGTACTCTTCATACTCTACACTCATATATATACACTCTACGTGCACTTAAAGTGCGTGTTGTTTGCGTGCTATATATTTGCAATACTCTTACTTAGCATCTGAGTACTTCCACGTAGATAGATTTAACTGTCCATCACTTCATATTTAGTATTTCCCTGACAGACTTAGTATACTTACCTACTCAAACGTTTGCCCTATTTTCTAGAAGTGGCACATGCGCTAAATTTTGTATCACCTTTATGCTTGGCTAATTATGCTATTGAACATAGGTTTCTACTACATATATAAACTTTATATGCTGGTTTTCAACTGGACGTGTCCTTTACCCCGCTGCTGACAGCCTCTTTGGTACCTCGTTGTTACAGCGCAGAGCAGAAAAAAAGGCACCCTGTGTTATTCAAGAGATAGGCACCCTTTTATCACTGGTAACAGGAGATCACTGCTTATCAAAGAATCATATTGTCTCCAACTTGCCTCATAATATGTGTGCAGCTCTGCTAAATTACTCCAAATACTTTATCTACTTCCACTGAACTGACAACTAAGAGACAAGTACAGCTAGCTAAACAATTTCTAGTAGCTTTTGTTTAATTAAGAGTAATTATAAAGAATAATAGTAAGTGTGATAAAATCCAGTACGTCTCAAAACCACAGTAATATCTGAGTATTGATATTTGAAGTAAGGAAGTGCACTGTTTTTGCGAATCATTAGAAAAGGAGCCTGTAGACGTATGGACAGATGTGGTCCTCTGACACCCTGCTAGACAACATTCACACATCTGTTAATTGAAGAAGTGTAAAGATGAGTTCTAGCCAGCTTTTAATCTAAGGATCCAGTTTATGTACAAAGAAGTGAGAAAAATTATATTATTTTTACAAAATCTATTGACTTTCTGTGTCCAATTATCATTTCTGTTATCTGGAAGGACTGGCACAACTGAGAGAATAGCTACCAGAAAAAAAACCCTCAAGAAGATAAGTAGTGAGAGGCAAAATATGTTTAATCAAATAGTAAGACTTAGTGACACTGAAATAGAACTACTAAAGTTTCTAAGGCATTTCTAGTAAGCAATAAAAAAAATAAATAAAAGATGTGGCCAAGTAAACTTGAAACTTTGTTCATTTACGTCTGTTCCTAGATGTTGTCAGAGAGGAAAAAACCTGCAAAAAAAGTAATAAAGAGCTATAAATACCAGCAGATTGTACCACCCAGACTGTGAGGCTGAATGGTAATTCTGCTAATTCCACATTGCTTAATTTTAAGAATTGTACAGTTCACAAGCTTTTAAGGCAGAAGTTGTTCTTGGGCATTATCATGCTAAAAGGTTTACTCAAAGCTACAAATCTCAAGGTTATAATCTTTTTAAGGAGTTCAGGATGTGGACTTTATTAATACCCCTTATGTAGACAGTTAGACATTAAAATGTGAATGTTTTACTCCTAATGAAAAACAAATCATATATGCCTTATTTAATATAGCGGCAGTGATTTGATTATGAAAATAGATGCCCTACTGTCGTCTTTGCCTAAAACAGAGATGAGACAAGATGCTGAACTACTCAAAGAACAGCACAGGTAAGTTCTGTCTGTCATAATAATACACTTATAGTACTTTCATATTAAAATTAGAATGTACTGATTACTACATAAGGTCTTTGGAAACTTGACTGAGCATTCCAGTTTTAAAAAGAGTTGTGGATTCTATGGTTGTATGAACAACTTCATCTGCTCTAGCATAATGCATCTTTATTTCTATCTTAATAAATTAATTAGTAAAGCCTATTGATTTTTCCAGCCTTATCCTTTGCTGAAAAAAGAGTCATCACAATTGGTGTGAATAAAAATGGTGATCTGAAGTTAGAAAACTTGGAGTCTTTACGTTTACTAAAATGTTAGCAGTGATTTCACAGATTAGAGCTCAAAGAAACCCCCAGTAATTTCAGTAACATGGGAAACTATAGCACAATTTTTTGTGTTTGTGGATCTTGTGGATCATTGTCAAGGCTAATGTACACATGCTTATACCTGTATAACAAACAGTTAGGGGCTTAGCAGTGTCATTCTTGACCACAGCTAATACAACTAGATTACATTCAAATGCAAATTAATTGGGCTCATTGGCACCTAATTCCTTAAGAAAAACTGAGCAGACTGTCATCAGCTGACAGATTTTCACTTGGCAAGATCTATTAGTGTCATTAGTGTACTTACTGGTATGTTGGCTCCTTGTGTTTCTGATCCTAGATTTAGAAAGTGAATATGCCCCAAGCGTTGTCTTTTGTTGTCATCGTTAATAAATGAGACCTAAAATACCAAGATGTGCATCTGTGAATCCTGTCGTCTTTGTAATGGGATACTAAGAGTAGCCAGTATTAATTTAAACTTAGCTGGGGCAAGCTTTCTGGAGCAAAGACAGGTACATTTTTTAAAAGAACATATGATAGCACAAGAACCATGATCAAAATACAAATTTTTGTAATGCTATTTCCAAATCTCTACTTGTTTTTATTGGTAAAGCTGCTCTAGTGTGCTGTGTCGATGGGCTGGCCCTCTTGTTGAAAAGACAAGGAGTCAAATCAGTAGTAGCCTGTTTTAAGTGACTAACACCTTTTCCACAGTTATACTAATAACAGTCAGGACTGTACTACTCCCATATTGGAGGGAGTTTGACTCACTAATGGTGCTCACATTTCTAGGTATATACTTTCTGGAAAACAAATTCAGATAGTTCATTTTGTGTACTTACAGCACATGATTTTTTTTTTTTTTTTTTTAAGTGAAGTTTACTAACATTTCCTTCCTGTAGGTTCAGAGCACTTTAACTAGGGTCTCCTTGATTTAGTCTAATCAAGTTTATCAAACTATATTATGTTCTGGAATGCATAAAGCTAATCCATCCTATCAAGTTTCACACTTCCTAATTGCCATTCTTCCCACAGTTTTTTTAAAATTGTGTCACCGCTGGCACTTGTCAAATCTAATAATTCTAGATATCAGTACAGGAAAGATTAGACCACTGAAAAAAAAAAGGTAATTTTTAAAATTTTGCTGTGTGTTTTCCTTTTATTTTATTGCTTTTTCTTATGGGTCATGTATTTAATCAATAACCTGTATGGAACTATGTAGATTAATGCTAAATTTGTAATTGCTGTTCGCATTTAACTTTCCTAGTGATATCACAGGGAGCAATAATGATTACTACTTGAAATGAGGAAAACATCTTCATAGGCAGTAAAATCTAAAGTGCCTCTGGTATTACAATTTTGTGCCTAAAAATGTTTGCTATTTTCATGAATTTAGTTTGGAGTTTTCATGTACTTTTTTTTTTTTTTTTTTTAAACAGTGTAGTAAAAGTGGATCCTCAACAGAATGAACCATTCTACGATGTTGTTGCTATTGTGGATCCATTGACAAGAGAAGCACAGAAGATGGCTCACGTATTGATTGTAAGATGGTGGTCATTTCTTTTAATTTGCATTTTTGTAGT
Organism: Aramus guarauna; assembly: GCA_013400195.1. Taxonomy (NCBI): domain Eukaryota; kingdom Metazoa; phylum Chordata; class Aves; order Gruiformes; family Aramidae; genus Aramus; species Aramus guarauna. The sequence continues at coordinate 8,817 of VXBL01007665.1, read as the reverse complement.
TTAATTTTTACTAAACTTTTTCTAATTTCCATGTACAGCATAGTAAAGGGGCAAACAAAATTAAGGTATTTTTAAAAATATATATTTGGTTATTTAAATTCATATTAAAACAAAATGGGAATGATCTAATTCATCATTGTAAGTACCTTATTTGCAATTAAAATTCAGATGCTCCGTGAACCAGTCTTCTGGAAGTGAGTCCATAAATGCTCTTTATAGTCAATAGAAGGAAAAGAGGAGATTGTCTGCGTAACATAGAGGGAAAGGATTGCCCATCTCAAAACATTAAGAGGCATATGCTTCTTTCCATTAAACCAAATCACCTTAGTTTTCCAAGGTATCTAAATGAGGTGATCTAAATCTGACCCGTAATATCATCATAAGAAGATTGTACTATAAACCTTGCAGCTCGTGGAAGGGTATTTCTTGGTTGATTAATGCTACCAAGTATATGTAGGAGTCTTCCATTGTGTGTAGCTATTGATCATCTAAAAAGAAACTGTCCTAAAAACGTAGCTCCTAAAATGATTTTCTTTTTGCACTAGCTGCAGAATATCACTCTACCTCAGGTTCCTTTATAGTTTCCCATAAAAATGTAAATTTTGTCTTCTCTTTATGGTCTGTTACAATTCTGAAGCTTGTAACTTGATTTTTGCTGCATCCTGTTTTATCTTTTTCTCTGCAGTAATTATGAAAGTTTCATAAATTCCTACATTGCTTTTCCCCCTCCCATTTTCATACCCTTTTATGCCTTTTGTATGAAATGTTGAAGCATCCACTCCCTCTTCACATGTAATAGTGAAGCAAAGTAAAGCATTTAAAAATTTCCTGAAAATTCTGATATTTCAGGACTCTGAAATACTAGCTTTTCTCTAGAACCAGATCTTTCATTTCACCATTCTCAGTTAAAATGAAAGGTTGGTATTTTCATTTTGGAATTGACTGGAAAATCTCTCCGTTCAGCCAGAAGTTCATATTATGTTTAAGTTGCATCAAGGACTCAGATCAGAAGCCTCCCTTCATCCTAGCACAACAGACTCCCTAATGAGCGATCTCTCCCGTAATGCACGCCTAGGCAAACAGCTCCCATGGTGTACCAAGCTGTGCAGCCATCAAGGATCCTACTTGATTCATTGGAGCTATAGTCTTATTCAAGAAGCCAGCCCTTAGGAGAGAATAATGAAATGGCGTTGAAACTAAACAAATCAGAAATGATTTAATGGAGATGAAACTGTGGTAGCTATTCGCGGTGCAAAATTGGTGTAGTAACTACCACAGCAAAGCACGTGATTCTTGCCCCAGTCCAAGTTGAATGTGTCCACGTTATGATTCTTTTTTACCCTGGTGAAAGCATGCTATTGTATTACTTTGTGTCACTTAATAGTAACTTCAAAGAAATATTTTGGTAATTTTTGAAAAAATATAAACAAAAAGTCATATTAAATGGAATGAAATTGAGAAGGTGTGAACAGCTATAGACAAACTGTAATCTAACTTTACTATTTAGTCTGAGAAAGTGGCAATTTAAGGCCAGGGGCAAGGTATGGGTCAGAGCATGAATGAGAGCAGACTCAAGGCTTTTATCTGTTTTTAAAAAATATACTGTATTGTATCATAAGAACTGCTCTATATGCTCTCCAGAGAGAGGCAGGCAGAACTTTCCATATAATAACGTGTTTTCCCTTTTTCAAAAAGTTTTGTCATGGACTTTAGTGACAAATATTTCCAAACAAGACAACAGTCACTGTCTACAGTGTATCTTTAAATGCTAGCTCTGGCTTGACAAGGGTTGGACCATATCAGTTCTCAGCAGAATACATGGAACACCTAACATGTCCTAAAGTTATAAAGGTGGTCCCTAAGGTGATGTGAAAAAAGTAGAAATTCCTCCTAAAAATGAGGACAAAATTGAAGAGTTGGGGTTTTTTACTCATGGTTCACCAAAAACAGCTGAAAAAATATTATACGTGGTGCCACTGAACACTCTACGTGTCCCCTAGCCTAACTGCTTTACTCCAGCAGTATGTAACTCTTAGGATCATCTACTTTTTTTTTTTTAATTGTTCCAGTAACTGTCAAATAACTCAAAAATACAGAGAGAAAAAAATCAACCCGTTTCTTTTTTCCCATTAATTATCTTTTGCCCTTTTTACTTTTTGTTCTTTCTGTCTTCAGAGAGAAACTCTTATTACATCCTTAAAGTGAGGAGAAATTTCTGAAGGAGCCACTTTTTTTAATCTAGTGTGATTTCCTGTATGACGTGGGTCATAGGACTTCTTTTTATTAATTAGCATTTGAGGTAGAATTTTTTTTTTTTTTTTTTATCTAATCCTAATTTAAATATTGTCAAGTGGTTGAGTTCAGATCACAGCTCTTACTGAGCTTTTCCAGTGGCTAATTAACCTGACTGCTAAACTCGGACTTGGAACTGCAGATTTTTATTTAGGTCCATGCTGTAAACATTAGTCTTCATTTTGCCAGTTCTGTTGAAGATTCTATTATAAGAGTTTGTTTTCAGTGTAGATGCTTCATATTATGGTGATGTTCACACATAATTCCAAGTGATTGGTTGAATAATTGTGGTTTAGTGAGTTAATGCTTTTCAGATGAGTTGCGGTAACTTACAGTAAGCGTTTTGCAAAGTGACTGCACATGCAAAAGGAAACTTGCTCGTAAATAATTTTCAAGCCTAGTAAACTGAAATAATACATCCATTTGTTACAGTTTGAAATAGTCGCTGAACAAAATCTCCATGCTCTTTTTTAGAGTTTCTTAAAGTCAACAGAACGAACTCTTCAAATACTCTGCTCTAAAAGAGACTTTCTAATTTTGTAACTGTTTTCATGTGTTGACTTGAATGCCCTGGCTTTTAGTGTCCTCATCAGCCCCAAATAACAGAAATGAATTCAGCATTCCAGAAGTTGCATTGTTGGAAAACACAGAGATAATGCATTCTTGTCTTATTTGTAATTTCCTATTTAAATTCCTTTGAAATATTAATTAAGAATGCTATTATTCTTTTGGTTAAACTACTATACTAAATTTCATGGTCAGCTGATGAATTGATGTGATACCTCAGTCTTATTCAAGATCATTTCATTCTGCCCACAACAACCTATCAATGCAGATTGCTGAAATATCATTCATACTAGTGGTATGTGGTTTTTGTCTTGTTTGAAAAATAAAGTCCAATACAGCTTTAAATAATTTTGAATGCAACATCTTTATTTGAGAAACTTTTCTTTAATGTTGAAAATTCCAGGTATGATTTAGCAGATGAGACCAGCTAGCACTGGTTACAAATGCTTTTTATTCTGAATGGTAGGTAGGTAGATAGATAGATACTTGAGTCACTTTGACCTCTGTTTTGATTTTGGTGTTCTTTAGCCCATGTCATGTAATACTTTCCTTTCTTATGCTTTCAGTGCAGTTTAGGTTCTTGTTTCCTGCTTCTTCACTTGTTCTCTCCCTTATGCCATTCCCTAGTGTTTATTTTTTGCTCAGTAGTTTTTCAGTGATGGTATTCAAGTGACATAAAGGATGAGGATGAGAAACTAGGAGCAGAACAGGTCCCTAGGACTAGGTAAAGTTGTAGCACTATATTAAAGAATATGCGTAGCCATGGGTTGAACTGAGGAAAGAAAAAAATGGTTATAATAAAAGAGAGATTTAAGGATGACCATTGTCTTGCTTTGTTCCCAATTTACTTGCCATTATAGTAATTTTAGATGTTAGCCTTAGTGATATCAGTATTTTACCTGGGCTTTAATATCTTGTTTGCTTTTCTAATAATATCCATAAAGGTAGGCACAACTGCTTTATGCTTTCAAATCAGCACTTTGGATCAGAAACCACAGAAATGAAGATAACTTGGTAAAGGTTTTAAGAGTGCTTTGAAGAAATTAATAACTTTGTTAACTTTAAACAAAGTAGATTACTCACAAAAATAAAAAAGAGGTAGAATTTATATTATGGTTCCTATATAACAGCATCCAGAAAACTAGTATTTTAGAAATGCACAGATGAAGAAAGTGAGAAAGAAGTAGAAATATTTTAACTTACTGGAATGTTTTGAAGTTGATTGAATAGTTTCACACATCATTAATCTATTACTGACTTTTAAAATTATTAAGTAATTAAGTATTAACATAATTATCTGAGCTTTACTATATCCAACAATTTACTGTATGCAACAATTTTAATAAGAGTGAAAGTCACTGTTTTAAGATTGGTTATTGAATAAAAAGCACATGTACTTACAAACTTTAAAGTACTTTGAAATCCTCTAGAAAACACAATATAAGAAAGGTCATAATATGATTTGCTTGAGCATTGGAAAATGGGGATAGCTGCTCTTTGGAAAAACTGCATCACTAGGGGAAAACATTAATGTTTTGACTCAAGAATATCATGTGCTAAATCATGCAGTTTTAGAAAAGGTCAGATCTTTATTTGCAATATCTGACAACATCTCTTATTATACAGGTACATTTAGAACTTTCAAATGTTTGAGATTTCTGCTGAAGCTTGAGAAATGACAGGATGTCACAAGGATGACTTTGGCTTATTTGTAAAGTTTGATGATTACCAAGAACCCTTTTTTACACAGAATTTTTTTTTCTGTAGGTACTCAAAGAGATTATCAATGTGAAACTCAGGTTGTTTTTGAACTGCAGATCTAAGCTGTCAGAAGTGCCACTGAAGAGGTAAGTAGTTTATAGCTTTTCTTACAAACATATGATCTCACTTGGTTTAGAAAAAGCAGCCTTCACAGCCTATATTCCCTTAAAAAAAAATAATCGTTTTGTGTTTCTGGATTCTTGTATTACATTAGTTATTTTCTTTGAATGTAAGTTGAATGTTACCGAAGCAGTTTGCGTTTGTCTAGAGAAAAATTCTAATTCTGAGATGTCAAGCATGGGATCACAGGGAACTGACTGAGTCCATCAGATGCACCTCTCCTAAACAATCCTTAGAGAAATCAATGGAGAGTCTTTCATGCCTGTGAAAACTTGGAGAGGGAGAGTGTCCACCTAACTTGGTCACTTCTTACAGCCTACATACTGTGTAATGAATGTTACAGATTAAATACACTGAAATTCATCTGAGTAAATGTACAGTCTGAATTTGAGATCTCATTATAATTTGTTAAGAATGTTACACCCTGAACGTACCTGCCTTAAATTGAAGTTTCTTTTAACTGTTTGTAAAGGACCAGGGTTCACTAATTTGGTTATAGACATTTACACTGAGGTGACCTGCCCAGAGAGGATCCCTTTCCCTCTCAGAGAAAAGTTTAAGCACTGCCATCCCTTTGGCAGATATCGTACCTATAATCATATTATGAGAGAGAGCTGGTAGTCTGCGTATGTTAGTGCCTGGTTCTTTCCCTGTGGTTGGGAAAGGTGAGAGAAAAAAGTTTTTCAGCATAATTTAGAGAAGTTGTGGATGCCTCATCCCTGGAAGGGTTCAAGGCCAGGTTGGATGAGGCTTTGGGCAACGTGGTCTAGTGGAGGGTGTCCCTGCCCATGGCAGGGGTGCTGGAACTAGATGATCTTTTAGGTCCCTGCCAACCCAAACCATTCTATGACTCTATGATCTGCCCTGTGGAGAGATTGTATTTTTCTTACAGCAGTGGTTTCATATGAAATGCATTCATATACTAGCACAAATACTTTGTAGGAATTGTGTTCCTCCTGATGGGTACAGGAAGAACTTTTTATAGTAATTAAATGTCCTTTTATACTAATTAAATGTCCTGTGCCTCCAAACATCATTAATTTGATAAACATTCACTGTATTTTAAAGTATGTTAGAAGAACTTCATATTTGGAAGTTTATGCTTCAGTAAACTTATTTTTTTGCACACTTCTTTTTTCAACAGCTTCTATCGTTTTGTTCTGGAACCAGAAATAACTTACGGGATCAACAAGCACCTTCCTTCTGAACCTGTGGCAAAATTCCTACAACTGCCAGAATCAGCCCTTTTGACTCTAAACATGATCACTCCTGAAAGCTGGTTGGTTGAAGCAGTAAACAGTTCCTGTGATCTTGATAACATTTATTTACAGGATGTAAGTAAAGGTTTGTAAACATTATAAAACTTGTGTTGGACCTTCTACCTCAAGAGGGAAATGGAAATTTTGTGGGATTTTTGTCTCTTGTTTTCCAGAAATGCTTTCTGTGGTAATTGATTATTTGGTCAGTATTTTACCATTTTTTTATTTCATCATCTTTTTTTTTGCATTCTCTCTTACTTTAAAAAACCCCAAGTCTTAAAGCAATGAAACAGAAAAAAATCAGAATGCAGAATACAAGTAAGAGCAATTTATCTGCTGTGTTGAGCTTTATAATTCTTGGGGTTTTTAGATAAGAATAAAGCCATTAAGGGATTCTGTGTACTAGCTTTCCACTTTTCTTTATTTTGTAAATATTTGTGGTAATAATATATTTAACCTAGTTAAATCTTCAAATAAACCTCAATATGTTGCTGTTTATTTATTCTGTATAGATTGAAACATATTTGACCCTTTTTTACTTCACAATTTTTTTAATTATATTTGTAATCCTTCAGCTCCAAAATCAACTAGATTTGTTTCAGTACCTAAACCTGTGAAAGATATTGAGGGTGTTTGATCCACCAAAGATGTGTTTTTGGAGTATTGTGAAAATGAAGGTTAGGATTTACCTTACCAAATTTGAGATGCCTCAGCTTCCTCAGCAGTCAATGGAGAGAAAATCCCTCCAAACAGTGATTCATCCTCTTTACCTTGGATACCTATTTTAAAATTGAGTGAAGTTCATTCCGGAAGGGCCTTTCTCTTTTTTTTTTTTTTTTTTTTTTTTTTCTTTTTTTTTTTTTTTTTTTTTTTTTTTTTTTTTTTTGGCAGTTGAATTTAGGTGAGGTAGATTCCACACGTTTGTCATTGTAATATGTTGCTTTTCCCACGTAGTTAAACAACGTAGTTTACTGATGAAATGTTCCTTCCACAGATAAAAGGGACAGTTGTAGCAGAATACGAACTAGAATATATATTGCTTGAAGGACATTGCTTTGATGTGACGACTGGACAACCTCCTCGAGGGTTACAGTTCACTCTGGGCACAAAGAATAATCCTGTCATGGTTGATACTATTGTCATGGCCAACCTGGTAAGTATTAAGTAGAGAAATCGTCATTACAATTACACACTCTTCATTAGAAGTCATGGTGAGCTTCTTGTTCTTTAAATCCATTTCTTTATGTTGCAAGCTTACTAACAGTAAAAGTAACAAGAATGTCCTGGAGTTGAGACCATCTGCAAAAGATGATATGCGTCTCTAATTTGCCGAGCTTTCCCCCCTTTCCTCTTCTCATCCAGCGTGGCTTTGGATATAGCCTAATTTTAGATCCCTATCTGAAGTGCCTAAACTGGGAGTCTAATTACCTTAAGTCGATGGTAGGAGGTACATATATTCAGATGGAAATTCTACCAACAATTGTAAGGTGTGAATCATATTCTGATTAAAATTACCAATTTTGTTACACAGTGAACTAGGTGAAAGAAGGTTCCTAGTTGAGATGCTTCAATTAAGTGCTTAAAGCCTCTGTGGGACAAATCCACACCTGAGAATTCCTCTAGTCATCCAGAGTAATTATTTTGGGGTTTACCAGGCTGTAGAGTAGATCATCTTGTGATTCTGAAACAAAAGATTTCTTTTCTGTTGTTTAAGGTAATTTTATAGGGAAAGATTAATTTTGATGCATAAGATCGGTTACCTATCTGCTGTTCTCTGTAAATATTGTATCACAAGGAGTAAAATGCTTAATAAACTGTGAGTCTTTGATTTTTACTCAACAGCAGATGATGTTCAATGTGGTGAAACTTCTAACAATCCTTCACATTCTAAAGCTTGCTTTGTCTGGCTTTCACATAGTGATAGCTGTATGCAGTGTTCCTAAATTGGGAAGGAGCTCTGTTGAATTGGAAAGTTCTTCCAGACAAAGCTTTTAAGTTCCAATGAAGCTTTTTAGTTTAGGGTCAGTTTAACAATTTATTTCTTTACTGCTTACTTACATAATGTTCTGGGTGGAGATTTTGTATATAATTCAAATTCAGCTTGAAACAAATGCAGCACTGAAAGTCATTAACATGGACATACAGGAAAGGTGCTACTTGGTTGCATCACTGCCATATTCCTTTCAGGGCTAGTTTGACAGTAGGTCATGGTTACTAACCTTGGCTGCAGTACCAAATGTTGGATAATTGCTGTTTGTGTACATGGTTGATTCTGAAATACTGAACAAGCGACTGTCTGTCTTGTCTTTCTTAGGGGTATTTTCAGCTGAAAGCAAATCCAGGTGCTTGGACACTGCGACTGCGTGAAGGAAGATCCAAAGAGATTTACAAGGTTTTTTCGTAAGTATTAATCCATGTTTTGGATTTATAAATGAATCTAAAAGTGCAACATATTTTGAAAAGATCTGAGAGTACTGAAGGAAAATGAGCAAAAGTAACATCAAAAAAATAGAACAAGAAGCAGATGATGATTTAAAGTTTGTAAGAGATACCTTATTTCCTGATAGTGTAGGTGGTTGTGTTCTTGAAGACATTTGGATATGTTAATACATAATAAGCCTAAGCTGCTCAGCTAGATTTGATGCTAGCAAAGTCTCTTGCTATACAGTTACACAGGTATCAGACACTTGTCCTGTCAGTTCCAAGCATGGTTAGCATTATCATGCAGCTGTTTGCACCATAGAATCATAGAATCTTTAAGGTTGGCAAAGACCTCTAAGATCAGACTTTGACCTCTCAGAGCAGACTTTGGCCTCTT
>VXBL01007664.1:37272-71238 GCA_013400195.1 Aramus guarauna | reverse complement strand
CCCCTACCTCCACTGAGACGGCACACCATCCATCAATCATTGGCATGCTGCCCCCAGGCTTGTGAGTTACAGGCTGAAAATAAATATTTAAAGTTTTATTTCAGTTACAATCTCATGCAGAATGGCTCTAGAAATATTGCAAAAGTGGGTCACTAATGGAAGTGCACAGAATTTTTAGCTTCCTTCATTTGTGGTCACTTTGCAGGCATTGCTGAGGTGCCACGGGATTCCTCTAAGCACACTTGGCATCAGTGCACGCACTCTTTATTTATTTATTTACAAGCAGCATGGGATCAGATATAAAGGACTTTTAGACCTATTTCAGAACTCTATTCTGAATGGCTGGGTAAGAAATACTGCCCTGCAGTGATAAAGCACGCTACACTGCATAATCTTAAGCCAGGATGTGAAAAGACCCTGTGCTTATGTGCCTGTGCTTCAGAGAGCAGGCCAAGAGCAGGGCAGGATTTGTCTCCTCCTACTCATGAAATCAAGCCTGATCTTTAATTAGCAAAACCTAACGCTGCTCCAGCCTACCTGCCAGGTGGCACAGACAGGAAAGGTTTCTCACAAATAGAGAACAGCATGTGCAAAAAGCTAAGAAAGATAATCCTGGTAAATAAACTTCTTATTAATAGGTGACACAGCAAGTCAACCATACGGTAATGCTACACCACCTCATAAGCTGCCGGTGCAGATGTTAGGAGCACCATCATGTGTCTCTTTTCAGCCTGTCTGCTTTCTACCAGCTCGCAGCAGAGGTGAACTAGTGACATGATCTCATCTGATATAATTGTTTCAAGCAATTGAAATTCAGGTCAATAACTAAACCTTCTGGTGCATATAGAAACCAAGTGCCGCTTCCCAGTTCCCTGTCATTGGCAATCTGCCGGTGAGTACCTGCAGAAAGTTCTTCTCAGAGTTGCCTTTGCAGCAACTGGTCTCCAGTTATGATGCAAAAGGATTTCCTCACACAAAGATGCTGTGTGTTTTAAAATGAAAACTCTTTAACTCCTTTTTTTAAGTCCCCACTTTGAAGCAAATACAGCCAAACCATAAAGCACTTCTGACATGAAAGATGCCACCAGGAGTATTTGCCAGCATTATCATTATTACTTCACATAAACTACCAATACTCATAAAAGTAGTCACCAGTATAACGTATACTCTTCCCTCAAAGCTGTCTTCCCACTTTAAAGAGGACAGCTTTGTCTTAATGCTACATAAATTTAAAATTAATATCTTTGAAAGATTCACTAAGCTTCACATCCAGTTGCTTTCAACCTGTGATAAAAGGAGGAAAGATCCAAGGCCTGAGTCAGAGCATTTATCACACTGCACTTGAATATATACCCTCGGTTAAGGCCCTGAGCAGAACACTGACGCTGGCTAATATATAATGTCAGTCTTAGTTTAAAAGTTATGTGTGGCTCTTTACATTGAAACGTTAGCCAAGGAAAAATACTTCTGTTTGTTTTGTTCTTCCACAAGCCAATAAATGAAACGCCTGTGAAAAGTGATGCATTTTTTTCATCAGCAATACTGGAAGTGACTTCATTGCAGGTACCATGCAGATTGAACTAGGCAATAACACATGCTACATCTCCCCCACATCTCTCGACGGACACCTTGCTTTAAGGCACATCCCTGATTCTGTACAGAAAAAAATCCCTTGGCTCTTTCTAGAGACAATGCTACTTCAGCATCTCCAAGGACAAGCAGGCCATGGTGAATGCCAAGTCTGTGCAACACAGCAAGCGCTGAGTTTTCTGGCTGAAAATGAGATATAATTTAGGGCTTTGTGCTCAGAAGTGAGGAGGTGGTCACCTGCTCATCAGGACAAACCAGCTGTGGTGCCTCTGTGCAGCAGAAGCTATCTGCTGGCCCTACAAGTGCACAGCAGAAGGCATAAATGCCTTCAGGGAGCTATATGACAACGGTATAAGGCTTTCTGCCTCGATACACGTGACGCTGTGGATGCAATGCAGAGGGGGTTAAAGCCATGTTTCTTTAAAAGGTCTTACTGCAGTAGCGCTCTGGAGAGGAAGGATTTTGACTATATTTTACTGAGTAGTTCTGACATGACGACTTTCTTATTTTCTCAGGTGTATCCCAGGAAGAGGCAGGAGGCATGAGGAATATGTGGATACCTCACTGGAAGTGTCTGTCCATATTACTGAAAGGTACTGGGAACAGACCGCTCTGAAAAATCCACAAAAACACTACTTCATAAACACATTGGGCATAGCACTTAAGAGCTATATAACTGAGCTCCTGAAGCAAAGTGTCTTCTATATTTTAAAAGTTATCATTATGAGCAAGTCTAATTTGGCAGCCCTTGCAGTAGTAAGTACTCTCATTTATTGTAATAGGACTAATCACATAGAAATGCATGAGTGAGCTCAAAATACTTCTCATTTAGTTACTGCCTTCACTGATTTTCTTTGGTTCTGCCATACTCCTTTACAGAATCTTCTCATTTCTCAAGTACTTTTAAAAAAATAAATAATAATCTCTAATGTTTCCTTTTTTTTTTTTATTTTTTGTTGGTTTGGGGTTTTTAAGCAAAGTCTTTCACTGGGGAAGTCCAACTGCATGTTTTGTAACCTAAGTGGCATATAATGTCCATGCATCATCCTGACTGCTTTATCCTTATGCTTCTGTGAATATCTGCCACCTTTGTAACTATGTCTAATTTATTTTCCACTTACTGCTCTGTTCATCCTTGTCCCAAAATTTCAGTGATGAAAGAACACCTTACGATGGCATGAATTACATCAGTAAGAGACTGGAGAACAGAGAATAATACCAACAATTATTGCCCACTTTAGATCACTGAATTCCAAGGTGGAGCAAAATTACAAGATTAGACACTTCACCTGTAAATATTGTGGCACGTGGCCCTCCAGCCACAATGAACTGTAAAGCAAATGCTCCTTTCATTTAAAAAGCACTATTGTTATGCAAAATACCAGCCTCATTTTCAAACATTAAATAACTTGGGCATAATTTTGAATTCCTTTCTCTTTATCACCAACATTGGACTTGAATAAGAAATATTTGCTACATCCTTAATCCTATCTTCTTTCACTATTCCTGCTCCTCACTGCTATTTTTCTTTAACAAGTTTTGGAACTGCTGCTGTTTTGCTCTTCAGCTACCATACTAAGAGATACCTTCATTTTCCAATGCTAATCGCTCCCGCAGCTCATAGCAGTTTAACAAATATGAAATTATGTGTACAAGTACAGACCTTATATAGACTGAAAGACAATGCAGGACAAAAGACAATCTGAAATATTAATTACAAAAATTATTTTTGATCATCTGTCCAATATTATTTGATGGTAATGACGCACAATTTCAAAAGATTCTGTTCTTTATTCCTTTTTGAGTGCTCAAAGGTACCAAATATGACTTCATATAGAGTCACGAATGTCTTAGCCATTCGAATGCTGGTCAGTGACTTCAACAATCAGCTTATTGCAAATGGGAACAAATAAACATTTTGTAGTGATGATGACAAATATGGCATGTGCCGTCTGCATAGGCAGTTTACTGGATGTGATAAATCCACTAAATGAACCAAACTAATCTTAAAATTGAAAAGGAATATTTTGAACAAAATTTAAAAATAATTGTGTAGCATTTTTGTGTGTCCAAAGTTCTCCCTGTGCTTCATTCTGAAGTAGTAAGCTTGGCTAGAAACCGATTTCACAATTACAAAAGTATTAGGACATTTGCTCCTTTCTTTTCACAAATTTTCCAACTTGCATCATTTGAATTTAGGAGTTCACAGTCCATAAGGTACAGTAACACTTTCTTTAGAAACAAAAATTAGTCTTAAAAGCCATCAAGAGATATTTTGGTACCCAAAGCATGTCCTGTCTTCCCTTCTTTCTTCCTCCAGGTTCCTTTAAAAGACTCTGAATGCAAAAAAAATCCATCCCCTCCTCTTGGTTTGCAGCAGTGCCAGCAAAGAGCAGGGCTCGGGCATCGTACTGCCAAAGGGTGGCGAGGACTATGGGGGCTGGGGAAAGAAGCGCAACTCCAAGTCTAAAATATTCCCCCCCCTCCTTCCAGCATAACACTCATTTCACCAACATGGAAACATCCTCTTCTTCCCAATTCAAAAAGATGTTTGTAACAGCACCTATGCACTACAGGCAAAATTTCCCAGAGTGCTCAATAGTCAAATTTCCTTTACCTCTTGGCTTAAGGACCTGAAGATACAGGCATTCTCTGAGAAGGTTTATCCAAAGCATCTGAACAGATTAGTGCTTAATAAACACTGAAATAATCAAAGCTCAAAACTTCCCAAAAGGACACAAAACTTGCTTGCCACAAACAACATAAAAGAGATCAAATGCAAGTGACTGAATACAACATGTAAACACACAACCAGCTGGGAACACATCCCAGAGGTTTCATTTAAGTATCAGTGCAGAGCTAGACAAAAATAATTATGCACGTAAAGTGTTACTGTAAATGACAGCTAATAAAACAGAAGGCTCAAATTATTGTTGCTGCTTCAGAGGGCAAGCAGGCAAACACAATCAGAGAGTAAACGACAAGTCGTCGTGCAGAATTTCACTTCAAAAATGCCACTTCACTTAAATGGCACAATGAATTCTAATTAATAGGAAGCATTAGACTGGAACATAAGGCAGCAAACATCACTAAAGAATAAACATATTCTCCCATGAAGGAAAATTTACTCTGATCATGTTGTCAACCTGACAGGAGCATCTTCCAGGAGCAAGTGGATCCAAGTTATCAGCAGTGCTGTAATTGCCGTTCTCTGTACTTACACTTCCCTTGACTCAAGAACTATGAAGCCTTAAGCATTAGCCATGGAGACAGGAATAATATCATGAAGCCACCTAGCAACTGTAATAATAATAACCTGCTGATAGTTCAGGAATAGAGGACTGCTGGGGAGCATTAGCAGGCTGGACTGATAGTTGGGGCATTTGCTTAGTTGCAGGATCTAGCACCAGCTGACATGGAACCATATTCAAGTCGCAGCTTCAGCCTGTCCAGGTGAAACTCCTGTACCACACTTAATAACACCCAGGATCCCCTGATTTCCCCAGGCTGCTGTGATGACTCCCAGGTGGCATTTTAAACTGAAATGGTTTGGTCAGGGTTTGTGCTTGTCCTGTGTCTCTCTCAGAGGTTACTCCTGCAGCAGGGTGAGCCAAGAGGAAAGTACTCAACTTTATTGCCAGATGAATTCAAGTTACCAGCAATCAGTGTCTGCTCTCTGCAGCAAAGTGGGCTGCAGACTGCGGGCATGAAGGAGCTGCTACAACCTCCTGTTCAACCAGGTTCTGGGATCACCATCGTTCAAGTGCACTAGGCTCCAGCACCAACACCCAAGCATGCTGTGGCTTTGCACTGTGAGGCAGGAGGTTTCCATATAATCATTTCTATCTATGTTTAATAGGGAGAAGCAGTAACCCAACTACCTTAATATCCACCTCTTTTACAACCAAAAATTCACAGCATGGAAAAATCAATCATTTTTGCAGAAAAAACATACACACAAATGTCATTAAACACTTTCAGCTCAAATTCTACCCTGAATTATGCTTGTGAAAACTCAGAATTCATTCTGTTGAAGTGAAGCAAGATGCTTCTTATCAGTTGATCTATATATGCTGCATAATTTATGAAAAGCAGACAATCAACTAAAAGCTAAGGTTAGCAGTAGTCATTAGGTCTTAGGTATTTCCTGCTGGAATTCTATTTAAGTGTTGAGGTTACCAGAAATTAACTCTTTATCTGCAAAGGAACTTTGAAAAGTAGCACAAGGTGTCCTGTTCCAGACTTTCTGAAGATATCCACTGATTTTTGTAACAGCAGATTTAGCCAACAGCTGGGTCTCTGGAAAAATTCCACTGCTTTTGTTATTTGAGGAACCATGAGATAAGATTCTGTAAATTAATGCTGAAGAATTATTTATGTTCCTTGGAGCAGCAGTAGACTCTACCACAGTCCCATGTACTCAGTAACAGTTATAAAAACATTTGACTTTTTTTTTTACTATATACCTTATATACAGTATATACAGTATGTGTACTATAAAATATAGATCACCCTCTCTATGAGTCAGATTGAAATCAGCTTTGATTATTAAGTTCTATTTTAATATTCCAGATTTTGGCAAAGGAAAAAAAACCCAACACAGCTTTGCCAGAGATTTCTTATATTTGCTTGTACAGCAGTTTTAAGAAAAACAATATGCACTGCAGGCCAAATTATGTTTTGAGTTATCAGGGTCACATAAGAGTCAGAACATAATTTGACCTGCAAGATCTGTAATTCTGAATTTTAGTAAAGTTGAAGGTGGAAAGAACATAGATTGTCTTTAAGTCAAGGGAGAAAAGACCACCTATCTCCCTCCTGTAGACTAATAAAATATGGTACAGTGCCACCAAATAAGGGCAAATAAAGAAATTTGAACATCCTAAAGATCCCATTTGCAGAGTACACTTCAAGGGAAATGGTGATTATTAACAGTATACATGTCCGGTAATAATTACAGCTTTGGGAGGGGGGGAGGACATCAATATAAACTAAATGCATTTAGTATTCTGCTATTCACATTGCACACAGCAGCGTATGTCCTACAAAACACCAGTTTTAATGGGAGAGGAGAACAGCACATCGCATTTGGAGCATAGCTGACAGTGGCACCTGTAAATTTCAGAGACTCCTTTTTCTCCATGCATTTTCATTATTTGCTTACTTCCTACAGCGTTACAATTGCAATTGTACCCACTTGGCATTTGATGAAAATAGCAATTGCTCTCATTTAGTCACAGAGCACACACAGAGCTGCTCGGCCTGCAACTGAGGACCACTTGTTTGAAAAATCCCATGACTTCAGTAAAGTTTCATGTGCACATCCAACAGCAGAATCGTGGCCTGAATGAAAATCTCCTTTTAGGTTTTCTTAAGGGTATTTGCCTGGTATGTGTAAGTCATTCGTCTTTATCTATAGGGATCATAAAAAACCCAAAACTCAAACTCAGTATTCTAAGCAGAGGAACATTTTTCTGTAAGTAGTTTCAGAGAAAGTTAACAGATTCATAATTTTTACTTCAAGTCTATTTCCAAAGTGGTTTAATAACTTGCTCTACTTGAATTAACAATAAAAAAAAAAAAAAGAAAAAAATCCCAGGAAATTTTCTGATTGTGCTTAGCTGTGTGGTGGGACCAGAGCAAGAAAGCTTAGTTTTCAGTTGACATGAAATCACACTGGCAATTATGAAGCCCAGAATTAAAAAGAGGGAAAAGGACAAAGCATAAAGAAGAAAACACTAGTACAAATTTTGAGGATTAGATCCATCACTGCAGTTCAAGAGTACAAGACCGAGAAATGGGGGCGGGGGGGCAGGGAGGTGGTGAAAAAGTCAGTCCGTAAAAAGCAATCTGCATGCCACATGGGGGAACTGCAAGGACTTCAGCTACCCAAATACAAGGGGAAGAAACTAGAAAAAATTTATTTTGGAAAGCTTTCACTCCTTAGAAGCATTCCTTGTCAGTACTAAAAGAGAAAGGATACGCAACCTGAATCCAAACAGTGTTCCTTATCCTCAACTCCGATGAGTATTAACTGGCTGTAAATCTACTGAATGTAGAAAAGGCACTTGAAGGTGAAACTGAAGTAAGTGGTACTGGCTGACCACGTTGTGTACCCTCTCCCCTTTCCCAATAGCACACCACTTGACAGGTCTCATCGCTCTGCATCACTGTGAGAAGGGGGGGGATTGGAAAGGGCACTAAATCAACAGAAATAAGCTGTAGCGTCATGCAGCAGCAAGAGACTAACATCATGCACTGCCATTTAATGGAGAGAGATGATGTTTGCGGTCTTCCTGAGGGAAATTTTCAGGGGGCTGATTGCAGCTGCTATGACAACAAGGAGGAAGATGTGATGTCACACAACGACCCGAGCGACTGCTCTGACATTGTCCCAGCGTACAGCTCGACTCACCAGCTGGGAAGCCAGTAGAGACCTCATTAAGTGCATCTGTTCAGTAATTACTACAACTTTCCCCACACCATGCTTCCAACTTTGCACACAGCCGTGGCGGGAGGCTATCGATGTAGTCACGAGGGTTAAGTTCCCAGGCCTGAAAATTTTGAGCCTGTAGCTATTAGAAATCTGGGATTGAGTTTCAGCAGGATTGTTAGATACAAGCTGTGTCACCAGGCAGGGAGAAGTGGTGAGTAAAATCATATCAGCGTAATCTTGATGGAGTCTTGGAAGCGAGCTGTGGAAAAGCTGCTGACTGTGATTTGCCTTCCTTGTACATAGGGCAGCTCTTTCTCTAACCTACAGCAGTGTTTGTTTTAACTGGAAAACACTGTCCAGGACAGATCTTTTGCTCATTTAAATCACTGCAGTTCTCTCAACTGCAGCGGAGTGATGCAGATTTAACACTGACCAGGATCCTGCTCCTTGACTTGATTTGCACTAGTATATAAATAAGTGCAGGATACATCCAGGAGCCTTTTGCTTTCTTACTCATGCAGAGCTACAAACTGGGAAAAATGAGCTTTCTTGATTTTTTTTTAACATCAGGAAAATAGACCGCTTAGTACAGCACAAGGGTTTAAAACAGAAGATCTGCAGCAGAAATGCACATCCCCAAAGGCAATTAGGTGTGAAAGCTCCTAGATGCTGGTCCTCACAGCAGCAGTATGAGGAAGAGGATGCAGACTTCTGGCTTTCGACATGGGAGAGGGAGCCAGCTGGGGCTGCAAATGAGTGAAGGCTGCTTTGGGTCAGAGCCTACCTGCTCAGGAACAGGCCTGGCTGCCTGCCTAAAACCAAGCTCAAAAGTCACAGAAGAGTTCATGTCTGTTTATTTCTTTTAAACTTTGGGTGTTCTGGAAATATGAAATTTGTAATTCATCTTGCTGCATCAATTCAGAAGGCTTTGGGAGCAGGAGTAGCTGGCCAAAGACCAGAGAGAAAACAAAAGCAAGGGCAACACTATTCCTCACCATGGTAAGATGGGGCCCCTCCCGGTAGGGAGCAACAGTCTTTTTTTGTCTCTCCTCTTCTAGAGGATCGTGAGCTTCCTTCCCTCACAGAAGATGAGCAGCAGGACAAACAGCACAGTGGGTCTGGTATCTGGCACAAAGGGAACAGGACTCCCCATCTCCAGCCAGGTATCTCCACCTTCTGCCCTGTTTGCACCTTGTGTTGGAGGCTCTGATGCCCCACAAGCCCATTTTTCATAGCTACTTCCCAATCTTATTCCCAACACATTGAGGGGTTTAGACCATTTGGTGACATTAGTCTTGAAGGTAGATTCAGAGGTGACTGAGCACCAAGACTCGGATGTATATAATTTACCAAGCTTAAAAAAAAATACTATTCGGATGAAGTAATTAAAGGAACACTTCCTGACAGAGAGGACAATGGTTTTATCCATTAACTTCTCTCCTCACCCAGGGCTCTGGAAGTTGTTTTCCCATGTATGGAACTCAGCTGCAGAGACCGGGGATGCCCATTCACTCACATCAAAACATGCTGCAAAGTTTTTACTGTTTGCAGCTTCTCTGAGAAATAAAATCAAGAGGACGAAGGAAAATAGCACTTTTGATATGACCCTGCCATGGAGACCTGCAGTCCGAATCCAGTCCTTTGTGAG
The DNA here is from genome assembly GCA_013400195.1 of Aramus guarauna. Lineage (NCBI taxonomy): Eukaryota > Metazoa > Chordata > Aves > Gruiformes > Aramidae > Aramus > Aramus guarauna. The sequence goes on along the minus strand of VXBL01007664.1, from coordinate 61,564 downwards.
CTGCTGCTGAACCTGGTGGGCAACCCTGCAGGGTAACCTCTCAAAACAACTCTGATAGAGGGGGAACAGCCCTGGATGCCAAGACACAGGCAGCAGAGCGGAGCTGTGAACAGCAGGTAGCAGTGATAAGGTAGACCATCCGTAGAGGCAAATGGGTAGAGCTCCATGAAAACCTTGCCAGGCTCTTTGCCACACGAGAACTATCACTGTGGTCTTTTCAAAGATCGTTTACCTAGCTTACAGCAGTCCACCTCTGCAACATCAAAGATGTCAGTGCAATATGGAGACCCCATAGATGCCACAGAAATCACCATCTCCACCCCTTTATAGAAGCAGCTACAGGTAAAGCACCAACAGCAGGAATTCCTACTGCCCATCGCTGTGGCAGAGACCATCCACCCCGCACAAAGGGCCAGCTGGGTATCTCACCCATATGCACACCAACTTTGCAGACTCCTTTCAGGAGTGTTTTCAGGCAGAGCAGACACCAGATAGGTTTGAAGCTAAAACACAACTTGTTGGGGTTAGGACTGTGTTAGAAGAGGGTTTTATTCTTTATAGTCTAACTACATGGGACTTCCTTAAATTACATCAAAAATGTCACATCCTTTGTATATATTAGTAAAGTTATACTTCCCACTTCCCAGATTTCAGATGACAAAAATAATCCGCTTTTACACAGAAATCAGTGTTTCCTATCAGCTCTTACTGAGAAAGTATTCTCATAGTAAGGTCTCTAAGGAGAGAGAGAGAAGGGGAGAGGGAAGAAACATTTTGGTGCTTTTGTCATTTTTTTATATCTTTTGTATCATGTCGTAACAAAGAAGATGATACAGAGTTTAGGTACAAAGACAAGGAGAGGCTATAATCCACAGCAGAAGTGGTGGTTATGCATTCCCCCTTCACCTTTTTGCCAGGGATATTACTCTTGCGCAGGCAGAGATATCTTCTCCCCTCCTCGAAAGCGGACTGACCCCACAGACAGACATTTCTCCCAGACCTCCTTTGAAGGAAGGCTACGAGTGACGCACATGCAGAATTAGCGAGAGATTTGTCAGCACCTTATAATTACACTGTGCTTTCGGTCTGAATGACATTTTTTATTATAAGCAACTAAGGGCAGAATTAAAGCAAATCTCCATGAAAATGCACTGTGTATGGGCCTCGGGCGTCTGCTGAAACCCCTCTTTTGTGGGTTGCAAAGGTGCCGTTGCCCTCAGATGAATGACAAACTCCAGTAAGGCTGAAAAATCAATACACAAGAACAGTTAACTTAATTGCTACAGTGTACGCAGTTCTCTGGCCAAAATACAGTACAAAAAAAAGTGAAACCGCTTTTATTTCTCTGGTTTCTTTCTATATCATTTCAAAAACCCATTCCTGTCTATTCCACTCCTAATGGACAACCTTTCAAGAAAGAATAACAGAAAATCCACACCAGCATTTTCTTTAAAAGTTAAACACGTGACACAGAGCTGAAGGTGTTTTTCCTTATCCTAATACAGCTGACCTCAATATTTAGTTTGCTTCCAATCTTCCCCACCCCAACTGAGACCAACACAGTGCCCACACCTCCTCAAGCAACATTTTCTTTGACCAAAACTCAGAAGGTGTTTCTGAAGTGATCTGTCAGGGGGACCAGCAAGAGCTACTTTGGCTGTTCTACCTGTGACGTTGAAAGGGGTGTTGAAACAGGTTTCAAGTAGCAAACTGCAACACGAAAAAATCCAGCAAGATTAAGAAAAACGTGTCTTTAAAGAATTATTTCAAAACAGGACCCAAAAGTACCACCTTCCATAATAATCAGAGGAAGAGCTTTTGTATGCAAAATGGAGATGAGGTCCTCCTAAAATACTTTCCTGCGAAATTTAGAAACAAATGCTGTGAGCTAGACCAAGCGTTTCAGTGCCACATCCTTCCTCTCCAGTAGCACCTGAGTTACAGCAGAACACCCCCCCCCTCACTTCAATTCATTCTAACCTATAAAAATAAATTTATTAGATACATTGAACAGGACAAAACAGTGTTGCCAGGTGCTTCTGGATATGAAAAGCAGAGTGAGAGCTTTAATGAAGTTAGCTCTTAGTCATAGGAAGGTGATAAATGCAGAAAGAAAATATCCTCTTGTTAATGTTTGTGTTTACCATTTTCCCAGGTATAAAGGCAGTGGATGTTTCCCTGTCTTGCGCCTTTAGTCAGCCAATTACAGCAGCAAAATAGGTAACATATTGGCATTCTGATTTAACAGCATTTCGTTTCCACAGGAGTGATGAGACACGGCACAGGACAAAAAAATAAACCAAAAAAGAGGCCTTGACTCAGTTTCTATTCCTTTAAACTCAGCTGTCGTTCTGTTAGGTTTTACTTTTACTGGAGCAAAAATCAGCCAAAGTTAAACAAAAGCTCAAATACAATAACTTGTATATACAAAAACTTCATGGACTGTGAAATTTGCTGGCATATAACACGGCAAATAATGATCTTGAACTCTTCATCTGAGATACACTGAACTTAATGGCATGATTCCTGTCTTGAATGGTCCCACTAAATGGCTTACTCTGTAGCTCTGCTATAGTCCCTTTACGTCACGCTGCGGGTGCAAAAAGGCCGTAGAAGCAGAATATCCAACACCAGACATTCTCAGTGGGCATAGAGCAGCACACCTCAGTCCTCCTCAGGGTCTCTGTCGAAAGTGCGCTTTCGGAAAGGGATTTCTAACTACCTTGTGTCTGCATATAGGAAAAAAGCTAACCAGTATCGGCATACATTTGCCCTCCTGGTATGGCCGGCCAGATTCTTCTGCAGGGATCTGTGTAGTCCTTGGGAAGTGCCAAGTTTCCACAGCTCTCCTGTCCCATCACCAGTGCTGTAAGCAACCAAGGTGAAAATTAGAGCAGTGGAGAAGCTGCTTTAGGTCGCTCTGGACCCTCTCCAGAGACACGAGGCTATCTTCCTGCCAGCCGTCAGCTAAGAGCTCTTCTTGCACCAGCCTTCTTCCATGCCCACGTACTTTCATGTTTAATGTTAGGCCCGGGTCTTTCACGACAATTTTCATTAAGTCTCATTGTAAGTGATCATTTTTCAAAGCACTGTGAAGATCTGCCTTTCTTAGTCGTTAGTATGAGGGTGAATCAATGCAAAAATTTTTTTAATTTTTTTTTCATGCAAATGGAAAATCATTTTTCTCAATCTGGTAGTACTCTGTTCCTCAAGAGTATCAGCCTTCTCTCCCAGCTGACACTTCAATAGCAGATGCAGCAGCTCAGCATTTCCCAAGCACTTCTTAAAAATTTGCAGTACCCAAAACTAGATACCTACGCCAAAGTCTCATCTGATGGAAAAAACCCATAAGTTTATGGTCACCCCTGACACTCTGATGTTGCTGTGGGATCTTTTGGATACATTCATTTTCATCAGTATGAAGATTAACAAATACATGAATCATTCAGGTCTCTCTACCACACAGTGCTGGTAATACTAGATAGCGTGTTTACAAAGTTTTCACGGTTATGTGAGTCAATCCAATGCACATTTGCCCAGATATAAAAATAAATGTTATATAATGCACAGTTCACAGAATCAATATGCTGGTTGTGTGCACCAAATAGAAGAAAATAGCACAGGAACTCCTATGCAACAACTGTCCTAAGAAGCAGAAGAAGCTGCAGTTCTAAACCTGAGTCATTTGATCCAAAATTTGGTCTAGTTGTTTTGTGAGTACAAGTACCAATAAAGACAGCAGAGCAACAAATGCAGCAATCCTGATGGTTTGTTCATGAACAAACAAAATAATTAGGCACAGTCACAAGTGTTCAGTGTCTTCAGATAATGTTCTCGCTGCCTAGGCTCAAAAAGGAAATGTTTATCCTCCAGACTCACACAAACTGATGAAATAACACTATTAGTAATGATGCTGAGAGGGAGCGAGATTAAGATAGGGAGTTCAAAAGCGAGCATGTTGCAACTTAACCTGTGGAGGACTACCACCTTCCCATTAGAAGTTTAAAATGCTATACGCGCATTAACAGATGACTACATGAAAATATTTTAATGAAAAATATGTTTCCATGTCCAGTTTTTTTCAGCAAGTTTAATGTTTGCATGATGTTAATGATTACAAAATTAGTTTTCCATAAAGCAGAGGAATAGATAAATAGGTACCTCCTCCCATACCAATAAAGAGCTTATATCCATCGTTATTAGATGAAATTGTGACTCAATCACACTATTACAAATCAGGAAAAACTTTCCTGGTTTCACAACTGCAAGGAAGTAGAATCTCTGTCATCTTGAAGGTATTCAAGGGGAATTTGTATCGATTGATTATTACACGTAAATTATCCATATATTTTAACTTGGATTTCATCTATCAATTAAAATGGGATGTAAGCTTGCTTTGTTTCTAAGATCTACAGGGATTTATATAATGTAGCCTAGTGAGATACGCGGTTTTAGCAGAGCAGCCTGCTCAGGGAATCCTCAGATTTTAACTTCTGCACAGCAAGTCTCTTAGAAAAACAGGCAGACACCTGTAGCTTTGAGAAGCCTCACTTTTCCCTAAGACAGTGAACACAAACAATGAACTGCAGTCTTCAAACAGCTACAACAACCAGTCCTAAAAGTCCTAATCTCTCCTATCTTTCCCTGCCCCAGCAATTTTGCTTTTTGTGTTTGAGAGGCAACAAGAACTGTTACATACATCTTCACACAAACTGAGAAATGACAAAAGGTTATAAAATTTGGAAACACTTGCTAAGCGAACAAAGAAATATTGGAAACAAAGCCAAGGCTCCCAAGGGTTATGTTCTGGGCTCATCGGAAGGAAACGCAGCTCGCAAGTTGGAAACCTGCAATCCTGAAGCCCAGGCTTTCCTGAGATAAGGTTCCAAAACAAAAGTTCTGCAAACATCTCGGTGAACTCATGCCAAAACCCAGCAAAAGGATTTAGAGCGGCTGCGTATCAAAGGCAAGTTTCTCGGGCAGAAGAAAATATAGAAGGCAGAATGGAAAGCAAACCCAAACAAGAATTGCAGGGCATCTATACATTTTAAAGGCATATATTGACAAAAGGCAGTTGTCAACAGCTGTCTTTTACCTGTACTTAATGGACCTGCAAAGAAAGAGAAGGAATAAGGAGAAGAGAGACAATGAAGGAAAAAAGAGGAATTAAGTCAGGCTCACCAATTGTAAAGCTATAGCCATCGATGCTGAAAGTAGCACTCCGGCATTTTTTAAATCCTTCCTTTCTGCTGCTTGGCTCTGTCATGATCCTGCCAGCTTGTACTTTCAGCAGCAGCCTTTCTCTCCCCCCGTGGAAGCAGAGCGCTCGAGCTCGCTCTTAGCTGCCCTTGAATAATCTGCCTGTGACAGCACGCACACCCAACTTCACACATCTCCCGGCGCGGGGAGCCGAATCCGAGAGGCATGCACCCAGCAGCTTTCTCCTCCCCCAAACACTCTCGCTGGCATGTTACCGACGTGCCTACTCAGAGTTTAACAACTGGTTAGAGGCTCCGGTATCTAAACCAACAGTCAATTAGTGTGAGACTACCGAGTCAATAAGCCAGCTATATCTGTCAAATCTCCGTGTAGGAGTTCAGCACACAATTAAAAAAAAGACGAAGGGTTAGATTTTGCTGTGAGCTACCCGCTGACGCTCCTTGTATTCCCTGCTATGCTGCAGCCCATGCTTCTGGGGCTCCCCTTGCTCACAGGGATTTCTGACTTGCGGCAAATCGTGCTCAGATTTCAGCCCTTCGAATACAAGCAGCGTGTTTTAATCACTGGAGATATAATGAATCAACCCAAGATTACAGTCTGCCATCAATCATCTACTGCTTATACTAAGGGCACGTCTCTGGAAACGCAACTGGCAGCAGAACACAAGGGATTATCAGTAAGTAAGAGTGTAAGTGACTGTGGGAAAACAAAAAAGTAATTTAGCGGTAATGATGATAAACTGAGCAAAATGTACACGCACATACCAAAAAAAAAAAAACCAGTCTTCTGAGCTCTTCCTCCTCCTGGTGGCAGTTTGTCATATGGTTTGTAATCTCCTCTGCTAGCAGCAAGCCAAGTTTTTATAAACAGGTCTCCAGGAAAACACTGTCAATGTCTTAATGATTCCAGTTCACAAAAATCTGTTCAATCCTTTTCTTTTTTTCTGCTATATGTGTTCATATAGAAACATGTTACTAAAGTACTCCAATTTTTAAGGTTCGCGAGCATAGAAGTAAATTCCAGGTAAATTCATCAGGTATTGCATTGTTATGGGTGGAAACCACATGGAAACACTGAGTTTCAGGAAGACAGCCATCAAAATAGTAGCTGAGGCACAGTTTGTTAAAAGCTTGCCCAACACACCCTAAAAAGGTTTACAAAATATCAGCAAACCTGGTCTGTGTTTAAGGTATAAACCTCAATCCTACTTTGGTTTCTTGACATAAGCTTAAGTCAGATAGAAATATTCCACTTTTAAATCCCCTCTCTTCAAAGGAAGAGAATTACTACTGCGCTCCAGTACTGTTCATTTAAATCCCGTTTAGTACTAGCCCAGTGAAAAGCCTCAGCCAAGTAGACCTTTTCTGTTAACAATTTTTTAAATGGTTTGGATGCTCAGTAATACAAGGCAGGTTCATTAAGAAAAAGGCTGTTGGTAGGTGAGGGTGGTTTCTATTGTTTACAGGATGGAGGACCTGGGCTTCCAGGTTTCTTGGTCTTTCAAGTCTGAAGTGTGAAATAGTAATAACTACTTAGATACAACACTTCCATCACACTTGCACCTGCAATTATTTTTGACCTCATAAGGGTAAGCACAACTCAGGAATTTAAGAGAGCTGCTGCTATAAAAGCAGCCACTGCAATGAAGAATTCTCAAGCAGTTCGCCGGACTCCATCATGTAGCTGCCCCTCCTAAACAATGTAGAAAACCAGTTTGAGTATAAAGTGTTTCTAAGGAATCATTTTCTCTGTCACTGGTTATATAGGTCACACACCTACGTAAGCACTAATGCTCTGCCTAAGAAAGCAAAGGCATAGAGAATTACTCACGCTATATCTCGAAAGCACAAAGTTAAGTATTATCTAAAGGAAAGGTAAATATTGGAACTGTCAGGGTTTGGTGTTTTTTTAAATTTATTTATTTGATGTCACCTTTTTTTCCTTATGCCATAAAGCTTTAATTCATGGGGAAAAAAAAAAAAGTGGGAAGATACTAATGATGGTCATGAAGTTTCAGTCAAGTTTCTTAGTTCCAGGAGAGACTTATTTCCAAAAAAAGACAGGCAGACAGCCTTGCTTGCTCCCTGCCTTGGACCACACACTCATGTAGGAGGCAGGAGAGTTGTATTAGCCTTCATCTTCAAGAGACTATCCGGATCACCAAGCTACTGCCGCATTGCTCATTCCTGATCTCCTTCACTGGGGCTTTGGCCACTTTGTGCAGATTGCCAGAGAGAAAAGGACTCAGGAATTCAGCAGCTGCGCACACCTGAGTTACCTTGCAATGATACCTTCTGCAAGCCCCAACTAGTACTGACTCAAATAATTGTAGTAATTTGATAATCTTATTTAGGACAAAGTGAACAATGCCCCCAGGAAGAGCAAAGACGGTCGCTCCACAGGGCGAAGTGATCAAATCAGACTGTAAGCTGGATCTCCCGCATCCCCGGAGAGGGCCCTAACCTGGCTGTTTGCAGCTGGATGCTCTCTCCCGTCAAAACTGCAGAGGCACTCACCTCACCGTGAAAAGGGAAAGGTTTTGACCTGCAAGTTTTTCAGGAAGGAAACAGTTTCCTCCCAGCTCTAGTAAAAATTTAATCCGTCCGCTCAAAGAATTACCAAATCATATCAGTAACTTGATACCTGACCCTATCTGATTCTTTGCGTTTTGCTGTTCAGCTCTTGGCTAGATTTCAGCTCTGCCATTTATGTTCTGCTTTCCCAAACAATCCCTACAGATTCACTCGGGGTACAGTACATTTTCTACCTTCCGCTGCCAGGCAGTACCAATACAGGTTGTTAGGCAGTTCTTGTGGCTGCAGTTCAGTGCCGTGTAGAGCAATGCATGCATGTCATTTGTAAACCACCTGGGGATCTTTTGAGATGAAAAGCACAGTGTGAATTGAAAATATTTATTATTATTGCTGTAAACAGACCAGGGTATCCATGGTAACATTTAATTTGTCAACACATAAAACAGCAGTCACTTTAAAATTTTCCCTTTACTTTTCAATGTGTAGAAGTGTTTGCATGTTTTCAGGAAGTCTATTTTATCCAAAGACTATATCAAATTAAACCAATGATCCATCCAATTTGCCATCCTCCAACATCCATGCTAGAGGAAGTTGGGAAAAAACAGCCACCTATAAGAAATGGATACGCAACACCATCTTCCTATCCCTAGGCAGTCTGGTTCTGCCCTGCAGTATAAAAAGGCATATTATTTATGTAAATTTGTCTCAGCAAGACTGAACTATTTTTAATTGCAGTTTACACCCAAATACTTTCCCAAGCCTAAACTTGGAAAAATCAATTGCATAGAGAAATACTTCTACGTATCAGCTCAAAGGCATGGCTTGTTATTTCAGTCCTATATCCTCTGGCTCCTGTAGTGTAAGAAAGGGAAAATAAAAGCATTAAGTAAAATCCTAGCCCCACACAAGTCAAGGATAAAACTCCCACTCACTTCAGCAGGGCCGGAGCTCTATCCTCCTAGTTTTCCATGCTTGTACTCCTGTTGACTCAGCTCCTAAAATAATAAAATTTCACAGGAGCAGTGATGAATTTAGACCTCAGGCATCCATGTGCTTTTGTAGTACCTGTCACTGAAGTTTGCAGAATTAGGATCTCTGAATTGTTTTTCTTTTCAGAAATGTCTCAGGCATCCTAAATCAACTGACAACTTGACTTTGAATATTAAGAAAAAAAAAAAAAAAATGCATCCCTACTGGGTCAGAGCAAAGGTCTGTTGAGCCCAGTGTCCTATATCCAGCTCTGTATCATATCTCCATCACTGCCCAAAAATAGATGCTAAGAAAATAATAAAGATGCTAAAAATGATCAAGAACAAGGCATGCTGTGGTGATACTAGATATCCAACCACCACTAGCTCGGGTACCTCCTGAGCCAGCTGTGTTTTCTGTATGTTTATAAACAATCAAAAGTTTTCTGTTCAATCAGCTTAAACCTTCAGCACCCGCAGCATCCTTTGCCAGGGAGGTCCACAGCTTAACTAAACCTTGCATGGAGGCTTCTTGCTTTTGTTTGTTTTGAACCTTTCGCCTTCTCACTATGTGATTGCTTTTTAGCCTAATATTCACTTCGATAACAATATCAATTCGGAAGCCTTCTGGCTATGAATCCAAAGGTGAGAAGCAGCTACATGGCTGGCAGAGGGTTCCCCAGCATCCAGGATTTCTAGTGTGAGTTCCAATGAGGGCGGACGACAGAAGCACCACGCAGGTCCTGCCTTTGAAAACATTGTTTGGAACACCTTATTTCCACAAACTTCAGCTGAATCGGTTTTACAAGCAGACGGTTTTCAGAGCAGCTTTAGGGGCCTCTCTCATCACCGGTGTCAGTGTCACCTGAAAACATTTAACATCCCAAAGAAGAGCTTTTCAGGACTGGGCATGATGCACCAAGAATTGATAAATCTCTTAAGAAAATGTCTTCCAGCTCCAGAGAAGAAATTGAGCTGAAATCCCCTGAGGTGCTTGGTATCTTTCTCACAAGCAGCAATGCAGTTGTGTCCTGCAGGTTGTTTATGGAGAGATGGCATTCTTCCCTGAAAGTTTCTTTGTTTTACTGTTTCCTAGAAATATTCCATCTGCCTGTTATGACGATTTTATCAGACGATGTCACCGGCAGGAATATCCACTACATTTAAGTTATTTTTAGCCATGACAGCCAGAAGGCAATATGACTTTTTAATGCTCGGCTGTTCTGATATTTTCTGCTTGATTCAAGCTTTACCATTTTCTCCCTTACCAAACGCTGACAAAAAGGAACAGTCTCCAGTGTACTGGAGTATTGTCTTTGTTTGTGCTATTTTATATTTCCCAATATACATTCATTTTCTCTTATTTAAAGTAACTTCACACAATGGGTGAAAATCCAAATGCATCCAGTAAATTCCGGGCACAGGAAAGGAAAAAATAAACCAAACCCTGTAATATTATTTTGAGCTTGGACTTAATCTTAACTATTTCAAGCAGCTCTGCCACTCAAAGGAAATGTGTTGTTTTCCTTAGAAACACAAGAGGGATCTATACCATCTAATTTTAGGCACTTGGCTGAGGTGCCTAAATGAGGAACCTTGAGGGTCCCCCCTGCAGTGAGCAGGCAACCCCAAAGGTGAGTCAGAGGTCCTAAAATCCCAAGCACTCTCTGGAGAAGCTCTTTTCTCTCCTTGGAGGACTGAGAGAGCCTAAGGCATCTAAAAATCTGGAAAAGGTAGCTTAGTGAGGAGACTAAAGTTGAGCACCAGGATCCCTGGCACCAGCTGACACCTTCTCCAGATTCCCTGCGGACAGCAACCTGGTAAATGGTGATCGTCTTCCAACTAAATGTGATCTGGTAGCAACAGTGAGGTCCGTCTTTTGTGATGCGATGTTAAACTGCCACATCATATAGGTTTCCAGTGCAACTTGTAACTGGGCAAAGCTAAGTGGTGAAGGAGCACATGGTCTGGACATATGCAAAGTTAGATGATGGGAAACAGGCTGTAGTAGGAAAAGAGAACGTAAAGGCTTTGAAAGATTCCTGTAAAAGCACCTACCGCCATGTATTTCCTTCACACAATAACCTGTAGTCCCTAGCACCATGAAAGCCAAAAGCATCCCTGCTTCTGCGTGTAGTTACGCTTTTAGATGAGATTTTTCTCCTTGTTTGTTTGTTTTTGAATAATAGAATTTCAACAGCAAAACATTTTTAGTTCTCTAATTCCACTCTTGTCTAAACAGCGCTGCTGATCAGATTTTGGTTTGCCTTTATGTTCTAATTTGATTTTTTGGTCTCATTTTGCACACTATTGAAGTATGATTCTCCAGTGTAATGTGATTCTCCTTATTACAGCAGCCATTCTTGAAAGCAATTCAACCAAAACCAAAACCAATAAAAATTATACCATTAGAGAACAAAATAAAGCTTGAGGTATCGGTGTTAAAAAACAGGTTGCAAAACAATTAACTCTACATGATTGTGCCATATAGATGTGATGACAGACTTCTGCTTCCAACAGCATTCCTGGGTCTATCCCGCAATTAAAGTGATACTGAAAGGTTTTCCTTTCCACCTTGTCAGAAAGAGGGATTTCTGATCCTCATGGTACTGCACAATAATTTACTTTGTTGGTGGATTTACCATCATTCCTTCCTCCTACCCCTCTTGAAAAGTCACCACGTTAGCGGAACAGCAGCGACCAGCTAGAGCATGCATCCAAATCATTGCACCCCATTTGATTCCCTGGCAGGCATCATTCTCCCTGATGATTTGGGCTGTGGCCAGTCAAATCATGAAAACCATTATTTCGCTTTCCAAGTCACTCACTCTACCACTAATGGGTTTCCCATGCCCTTGGATTTCTGTCATCTCCCTTCCTTCTTCTGCAAAGTTAGTTTTAAAGATATTTCGTTGTGCTAAAGGAATCCATAGGCCTGCTTTATCATTGATGTGAAAATGGTGAGGGCACGCTACAATAGACAGAGCAAGGAAGTAGATCTTTTGATGGTGAAAACCAGCACAACTTCATCAGATTCAGCAAAGCTGCCCCAGCTCTTAAGATCAAGATCTGCTCCTTCCCTCCAGCCTGGAGGGGAATCTGAGCTGCGTTGCTTGAACAGCTTCTTATCAGCCAGTGTCCTGAATGCCAGCCTCCTCATATCAGTGTTTGGCTTTTAAGGGTACCATTGTTCCACATGGTAATGGTAGGTTAACCATGCACCCTCCCAAATGAGCCAAGAGCATTGCTTTTCCCTATTTTTATATACGTTGTATATATATCTACTTTTACTTGTAGTGCATATGTTACTTCTGGATAGATTTTACACTTTATCCTTTCCAGACCACAATTTAAAAAGTGTTCGAGTTATCATGAGAGCCACATTCTTCAAATTACCTAAAAAAAAAAAATAAATTAAAAAGTACCTAGATAAAAATGACAACCTAACACCCTATGTGTGCTCTAAATCAGTCCCTCCCCAAGCCAGCTGCTCCTTCTTCAATCGTACCAAGACAAATAAGTAAAACAGGCAACAACTCCAGCTTCTCTTAGCAGGTATCCAAAACCAGGCTGCCTGCTACAGCCACACAGTTCCTAGACGCAAGCTTTTTTGGCCAGATCAAAGTGTCCTTGATGCCAAATGAACGCAGCCTATATCTTATTTGCAGAACCGGCTGTTTTCCTTGTTGCTACAGATACGCTTGAATAAATGGAAATTAAGCCACAGAAAGGTGGTTTGAAACATACACACCACACACCCCTGCACACCATGTGAGCACACACATAAACACCTTGATATACCACGTGCAATATGTCGGTGATTGTTCTGCCCTGTCTCTTGAGAGAAGGGCAGCACAAAGCTGCCTTGTCCCGGGAAGAATTAAATCAACAAATACTACTCTGAAAGGGATGGGGGGGGAGGGTGCGGGGAGGGGAGAAGAAGGATTTTCCACACTATCTGCTTGAGGCATATAACAGTAAGTGCCGAATTTAAGTGCACCGTTGCGCTGGGTTCCCTGTGCAGCATGAGGGCCATGCCACAGGGAATGAGCGACAGGTACCAGACCTACCATCACTATGTATGTAGCAGATTCATATACCAAAACTAACCAATTCTATTGCTCTGATCAAACTGCTGAATCATTAAAACCCCATAATGAATAAAAATTCCATTATAAATTCCCATAATGAATAATTAATACTCAACCTAGCAAAAAGAAGAGGCTTTCTCTGAATTATATACAGTGTAAGCTAATATTTTATTTTTAATCAAAAGTCAGAGATTCAACAAGCATATTTTTTGTGGTTGGAATTTCATTGTTGTCTAAATCTATAATGCTTATGAAATTTCCACTTATCTTATTGCTTTAATCTGATTTTTTAAAAATTATATGAAAAGTGAGTGTACTGAAAAATGCCAGACTTTTTTATGAATATATAATGCCACATTTTCCTAAAAATTCAGCAGCAGCAAAACTTGTTCAGATATGTCATATACTATTTTAAGTACAGGAGACCCAGCACATAATATCATCCCATGTGGTAGCCATCTGCCCTTTACTTCCTACTAACCTACTCTGGGCTAAATCTCTGTTGTGTAACTGTCAGCTTTCATCCTGAACCCTTGTGCTGTTAGCAAACTACCTTTGCAAAAAGTGGGAAGCCTAGAAAGCAATTAATTTCCCTTAAATTCCAGCCATTTGAAAAGCAGGCCTCTAGCCTAAGCCAAGTAGGCAGACACCCCCAGAGATGGGGTCATTCTACAATGAATTTTAGTTTAAGTACAGGGGGACCCTAGCTGACCAGCTTATATGTTTGCCCAAAAATTGGGTCTGCGGCCTTAGAGGAGCTGACTCTTGCCCTGAATGGTTAAGTACCAGGAGACATCCGAGTAATTCATCCATTTTCAGGTTGGAAATAGTAATCACCACTCTGCTGGCTCCTTCAGGGTTGCTGCCCCAGTGACCAGGCAGGAGTTTGGGGTGGTCCATGCCCGTGTAGCAAGGGCTCTCCTCCCATAGCTTGCCTATCCAAAGTCTGGCAATGTCAAGTGGACAGCTGCCTCCATAAACCTACTTCCTATGGGTGTCTTGTTCCCAGCCCACCCAGAAAGGCCAAGAGCAGAACACGTATTGCCTGAGAACCACCCAAACCACCGAATACCTTCAGCCATGCAAATTGATCGCTTTGAGTTAGGGCGTACCAATGGCAGAAAAACTAGCAGAGGTTCCCAGTTGTCACCAGTGCAGATACGAAAGTATGGCTGAACATAACTGCTAACCATGAAGCTCTCACTACAACGCTCTTCACAGAAGAGAAGCATTTACCCACATGCAACCAAGTCAACAGATGATCTGCACACACACCTCATCCCGATAACCTGAATGACTTCAGAAGGAGAGACAAGGGGAAGCAGACTAGTGGATGGGCAAAGCAATAGAAATCTTGGGCTGCTGAGGGAGCAGTGTGTCAGGAGCACAGCTTCCTCATTGTACCTACACACACACAAACACATGGTGGTTTTACTAGAGTTTGGGGTGGGGGAGTGAGGAAGGAGGTGGATTTAAAACAAAAAAAAAATCTATGTTTCATTATGCATGTGAACATAATAAGGCAGTCTGGCTCCTTCATGCAACTCCATCACAATTCATTCTTTAATAAAATGATGCTTTAACCTTTTTACACCCACAGAATCAATTTCAGTGCTAAGGGAACCCAGACTACATAATTGCACAGTAATATGAGAACTGGTAAGGATCATCAGATCTACAACCTCACAATCATAGGCAGCAAAAATAAAGACATTTAGTTCATAACACTTCTGCCTCTAACCCTGCACACCCCAGGTCTCTAGACAATCTCACACGCCAAATTAAGCTACAGGCCTTCAAAGTGCAATGTGCCAGAGAACAGTGACAGAGATCAAGGGCAGGACACCCAAGGCAGCAGCAATACTTTAGGTCCCTGCACCGGTAGGAGCTTTCTAAGGTGAAAATTCCCCCAGAAGATTCAGCAAGCAGGCCCCTCTCTACATTTCAAGGAACAGGACAAAACAAACAAACAAACAAAAAACCCCAAAAAAACAAACAAACCAAAAAAACAAAAAACGAAAAACACAAACAGGCAAGCAACTAAACAAGAACAGCGATGGTCTTCACTAATCTCACCCAAGGGAAGATTTCTTCCTGACCCCCAGCTCTGGGTATGGGTTTAACATGGAACACAAAGCAGCAGAGAGATTTTTCCATTATCACTGGGAAACTGTTATTTTAGATTAATTGTAGTTATGTTTACAGCAAGTATCCACAAACTTGTGTCTTAAGAAAAGCAGAAGTCACAGTAACTAAGTACACATTTCAGAGAGATGATACATGAGGCAATTGGCTTTGGTGATTAGCTAAAGAGATTTTTATGTTGTTATGTTGATATAAGTACTTGGCACATATTATTGCTCATTAGAGGATGGACCCTTGAGCAATCTCTTTCTTAGTCCCTGCCTGATAGCAGAACACCAATACCAAGTGCTCACACAGAGTCTGCAGACTATGGAAAGTAACGCAGGAAGAAAATATTTTCTTTTAGATTCATGCAGCCTTTGCACACCTTTGGCAAAGCAGGTGATTTGGGCCAAGAAAAAGAGTTGTTTATAACCTCTCTGTTTGAAAGTTGCTTCATATTTATTTTTCAGTATGCATCTGCAGTCATTTCAAGAGGGCAATGTACAACAGGTCACTAAGTCTAGCAAAAGAGGAAAGACGTACAAGTCAACTATGAATCATTAACATTTGGGTGTGAACACAAGGATTTATTGTACTTTCATGTGTTGTGGGTTTTTTTCAAGACTTGGATGCTGCTGCATTCACTTACATGTAGTTCTAATATTCCTTTCCATCTACGAATAAAGTCATAAAATATTTCTTTGTATGAAGAAACAACTTTTCACAGTAATAATTTCAGGTAGTTAAAAGAATCCACAAAAAAAGACTGTCAATAACTGACCTCCATCTTCACGAAGGTTGAAGACATCAATTCAACAGAGTGAACATAAGTGAATAGAAACACAGGATTTCCTTAGGATGAGCTTTCAGAAGCAGCCAGGTCAGCCACTGTCACCAAAGCAAGGGCTTCTCCACCCTTCCCCATTTTCCTCCCTGCTGCACTGTCCCATTCTCTCCTTTGATGCAGCGCATTCATTTCTCTTTCACAGCAAAGACCTTTTCAGAGAGATGAGCGCCTGAGCTCAGGGAAGGAACTAAAAATTTGGCTATGATGATGCCAATATTCAGACTTGAAGACATGGATCTACTTTTAATATAGATTTCCTTCCTGACAACTTTTTTTTTTTTTTTTTCCAAGCACAAGCCTTATAAGGGTCTGCAGTACTCATCCCAGTGTAAAATTAAAGTCCTCTTGCGCCGAGAGGAAGCAAGAAGGATGCAGGATAAAGATTAGATGATGCAAGAGGACGGCAGGACCAACTCCTTTCAGCAGCAGAAGGCTGGAAGATCAGATGAGCTGATTCAAATACATCCTTACCTAAATCTGTTTTGCATTCACATTGTAGCTTTAAAACATCTTCCCTATATCAAAACTGCTGAAGGACAACCCACCCAGACCTGTGCAGTGCCAAAAAGTCCCAGAGATGCCCAATGCACAGCCTTAGCTGCAGTGAGCCCCTCTTTCCGAGGTCCATGGTACCTTGCTGCATAATCCCATTACACCTTAGGCCTGGAGTGTCAGTACTGAGCCACCTCTAGGAGCTCTCAGCTAAGAGATAAATGAGTTAACATCACTTGTCATAAATAATCACCTTGAATGCCTCTAACAAGGCCAAAATTCAGTAATCAGATGATAAATGCATTTTCCATCTATCATCATAAAACCTAGCAAGGCCTGTTTTCCTCAGGGGTCAAAGTCATTGGAAGCTGCAAAGAATTCAGCTTGAGCAAGCTCAGAGAACTGCCAGGTCCCAGACCTGGTAAGAGCATGGAGGCCTAATGAAGTTACAGAGCACCAGGACGCCGGGGGCACAAAGAGCTCTTAACAGCCCCCACCCTACCAGCCTCACCTGGGACCTTCCCCTACAACCTCTGCCCATGATCCTAGCCTGAGCTGTGTTGCAGGTGGCCTGGCTCTGGTCTGGCCTCTTAAATAACCCTCAGCCCTACACCCCAGGTAGCTCATCTCCTGAATGGAGATCTTGTGTGGAGATTCCAGCCCTGTCTCCCAGATGGACCTGGGACCTCTGCTCCAGCTGCATCATCTGCTGCTCCTCACCCATTATCAGCCTCTGGCTCTGCCCACCTGGTTCAGACCCAGTAGGACAGCACCCCACGGGGTGAGCACGCAGCCTGTGCCAGGGTCGCCCACGGCTCCTGCTTTGCCTGCCCTTAGGGAGCAGCTAGCCCTCACTGCTCCCTGGCACACACATATGCAAGCACATACGCTATAAAGATAATAAACGTGAAAGGAGACCACTTGAGATCTTCAAGGTAGGAAGAAAAAGGAAGGAATGCTAGACTCCTTTTCAATTATCTGTTCTACAGATGCAGTGCATCCACTTTCCTCCCAGTCCAAATGAACCCTACTAATGCCACAGCCACACTTTCTTTCCACAGTAATTATCACATTGCTCATACCATGAGATGTGTCAGGAGAAAGGCCAGGGCCTGAGCCAGTGACGGTTAGAGCTACCACAGGACGTAAGACTGCAAAGACGTTCAATCCACCTCAGCTTTTCCTATAATCTTTGCTCCTCTTCTTGCAAGTGACTAAAAAATTGTGCAGGCAGAGATATAAAAATCCAAAACACATTTTGTAAAGCTCGGTTGAGCTTCTGCAGTTGCCAAAGAACAAACTTGTTGCCTTATTTTGCATGTGTAAAAATTCTAGGTCCGCTATTTAGGAAAACAGTAACAAACCAATAAATAAACCATTTCAGAACAGAAAACAAACTATTAAAAGATACAACTAATAAACACACACAAACTCCGCAGATCCCAGCAGCAGAAGTTTTGAACCTCTTTGGGACCCAAGCACTCAAAGTGCCTGTAAAGATAAGATATTTCTGCTAATGTATTAACCAGCGTTAAGACAGAAAGCTTGGGTTTATTCCATTTTTCTCATGCATTCGCAAAGGCCTTCTGCTTTGGGACTTGCTAAAATATTTTCTTAGTCACCAAAATATGCTTTTTGAAAAAAACACTGAGTCTAATTACTCTAAGAATTGTTATAACGTGAAGCACTAGTGTTAAGTAATGTTGAGTAAATATTTCAACCTTCTATCAGATTAGTAACATGTTCTAGTCTTGACTTCAGGACAGATTATTTTTTTTTTATCAGAAATGTGGCTGAAATCTGAGCTTGAGAAGCCACAAACTCATGAAATGTGTGTTTTGAACATTAGGCAAAAAATTATTCTAATTTACTTGGAAAAATGTTTAAGAAATAGTAAAATCCTGAAAGTTAGTGGAATAGCCTTTTGTTTCTGTATCTGCACCTTAAATGTAGCTTGACAAATCTCTGAAGTGATTCAGGAAAAACATCTTTATTTAACAGACATCCTGGTCTCTCTTTGATGCTTTTCATAGCAAGTAATTATTCTGTATGTCTCACTGTACAACCCAGTTCAAAGTAGAAAGTAAATTCTCCCACAAAAAACAGTGTATTTCCTTCAACTAGTCATAAATATGACAGAATACAATTAGCAGCGTTTTCCCCAGCGGAGGCTCTTAACAAAACAGCTTTCTAGCCCAGTACACCTGGGTACTTTGCCGCAAGCGGTAAATTCGCATCTCTCAAGTTTCTTTCCAACATCTTCCTGTTGGGCTATATGGACTCCCAGGTGCATCAGGTGATGTGATGGGGGAGGCTGTGGGATGTGGCTTCTGGTGACAAGTGCCACCCAGCAGCATCATTTTAAGCTCTGGACCCTGCTAAGCAAGTTGTCCCTGGGACAGCCCCTCTCCTCCTTCACGACTCCAGGCACCTGCTGCAGTTGGCCAAGGGGTCACGGCTCCTGCTTCCTCTCGATGCACGAGAGCGCAAGAGTAAAGAAAGGCTGAGGTGCTGAGCTGCAGGAACAGGAGGGATAGTCCCTCCACGCAAGAAACACGATGCAGGAAATTCAACAGGTTTGTAGTTTGGCATGACATCAGCATCTTTTTGTGTGCAACAGCACACAGATAAACCTTAAAATAATACATACCATCTAGTGAATATGCTTCATGAAGAGCAGCGACCTTATCTGCTCACCTGTGTCATAAGTTACTGCTAATGGTGAAACGGTAAAGTCATTTTCCTTATAGCATAAGCAGCAGTGATTAATCCTCAGGGCTTGTGTTCCAAATTTGCTGCATTTTCTTCCCAGGTCTTTGAACCAGGTTTGTGCAGCTGAAAAGTCACAGTTCCCTCTCTCACCACCCAGCAGCTCCTCAGGGCAAAGGAGTACATGGTAAAGTGAGCTGACCAAGTTATTTATGTGACAAACGTTGTGATATATTTGCCCTCGTTTCACCCATTTGAACACTCACGGACTACTGAATTTCAGTGGCGTTCTCCATTATGCAACAGGGAGCAGGCAGCACTCGCTTGCCACGGATTCATAGCAGTATCAGCATTTCTCATTACTAACGCCCTGCCAGCCAGCGCCTTCCACTCCCATCTCCTGAAGCACTCCCTGGTTGCCAAGTCAACTTGTTCAGCTCGGAGAGCTCTGAAACGGGGAGCACTGAATGATTGCTACTGCAATCGCAAATGAGAAGGTTTAAAGAAAAACAGGCTTTGAGTCACTGAAAGAAAGAGAGGTGAGTAGCAAATTGATTCTGACGGTTCTGTTTAGGGATGCTCAGTCACTGACTCCGCACAAAGTGTGAGAACGGAGAGAGGTAAGAAATCAAAGTATTTGATTATAAACTAGCATAGTTCATCTGTAAGGAGCCTTCAAAAATACAACTCCTATCTTTTCAGGAATGTGAATGATTAATTTTGTGTTCTTGCAAAGATGTTCTTGGCTAACAGTCTTACTAAATCAGACCTACAATACCCACACATAAAGAGTATGAACATTGTACAGGCCACCTGAGTAGCTCTCCAAGACCTCTTAACATTTAACTGGCAGACAGAACCAGTGTTAATATTACAGTCATTTCCAGTAGAAAGATCTTCAAGCAGGCAAGTGTTAATTAGCTAAAAAAAAAAAACAACCCTCTTCAAGTACTATAAAAAACATTTAAATTAGATTTGTGAGTTTGCTTACCATGTGATGGGAGCAAAATGGGCCATAGCTGTGTTGGGAGGAGGGAGGGTATTTTTTACTTTTATAAACACTTAGATGATTCTACCTAAAAGCATTTGATTCAACAGGCAAAATATATATACACACGTGTTACATACATTACAAGCTTAAGGTAGAAGGAATGACTGCCAATCAGAAAATGTATATGATGGTATCTGATGGACATAAATCTACATGGACATCTTCTCACAGAAAGAGCCATGGGCAGGCTGCTACCTACAGTCTCCTGCTTTCCAATGCCCAGGCACTACTGCTTCAGTACAGCTTTTGCAGTTCAACTTTTTAATTCAACTTTGTGCCAATTATTAAGAGTCCTCCAATTTCCCATTCTCTGGACCACTCCTGTGATTTAAGGATAAATTCCCATGATCATAAGTGATCCATTTACCATGGTCTAGAAGGAATCAGTGTATGCTATCAGAGACGTGGTAGCTCGCAGCGGAGGTCTCTTAGTGAAGTACTGATTGCAGCAGCAAAGCCTTGCAACCCTTATTCCAGTTCTGAGGCTCAGCTGTCTGACATAAGGCCCAGCTGTGTGAAATGTGATGGCATGACCTTGGCTCAGATTTACTGGGGAGGGATAGGGAGAGGGGGGAGGGGGGGAGTTTTGCTGCACTGTAAAGGAGAAAGCACAAACTAAAGCAAGATGAGGGGAGTAAACCCAAAGAAATTGTGGAGTCACTCCAGGACTCAAAAAAAAACCCACCAAAAAAAGTATCAAACCCTTGGAGAAAGGCAGAGGGTCAGAAGATGGATACCTGGCAAGATCAGACAACAGCAGGCAGCACTTCCTTGCCTCGCTGAGGACTGCCTGGCCAGCAGAGACTGACTACCTGCCTTCACTGGGGTGGTGAGCACCTTCGTGCTTAGCCTAGGAGCATGTTACTCCCGGCTGTTTGCTCTGTGCGTTACCCAAATTGTCCCATATTTGTAAACTGTGTATAGTCCTGCTTTCAAGTGTCTGCACAGGGTAAAAGATCCCCAGCAGAACTGGCGAGAAGGGCCAAGGTAGTAGAACAGGTGGAGAATGCAGGCAGCATAGGTCTTTTGAAGGGAAGATGCACTGAGAGGAGGAGGAAAGGCATTTGTAACTCAGTTGAAGAGTACTAAACCAAAACCATCTAAAGCAGATGCTCTGTCAACTGCCACAGGGGCTTTCTGGAAAAGCACAGGTATGACTGGCCTGTTAAAGTCAGTAAAAGAAGAATACAGGGCAAAACACAACACCTGAAATAGCAGATGGAGTCAAAATTTAAGAACAAAT
Source organism: Aramus guarauna (assembly GCA_013400195.1). NCBI lineage: Eukaryota > Metazoa > Chordata > Aves > Gruiformes > Aramidae > Aramus > Aramus guarauna. The sequence continues at coordinate 40,282 of VXBL01007664.1, read as the reverse complement.
TGTTTAAGGAACAGAACCACCAATAAGCGTGCAGTGTGCCTCTGCTGCAAGAGGCTTGTGTCTGGTGTGTCAGAAGTCAGGAATTTAGTCAATCACCTTGCCTCAAGTCAGTTCACTGTCACAAATCAGTCCATCTCATCTGTGCAGAGACCAGCTGGGGAGTTCCTGGCCTGCCCAGGGAATCAATCATTAATTACGCTGGGGAAGCACACAGACACAGCCTTCACATCCGGCTACACCAGAATGGTAATTTTAGGAGACACTTGAATTTCATCCTGGTATCACAATTATAATGTAAACGGCATAGATCTTGCCACACTACAGACAGAGAAAAACCTACAAGGGAGTTGTTCTTGCAGAATGGTGGCTAGGGGTAGGAGAAGACACTCCCTTGAACGCTGGTAAGTGTTTGCAACATGCATTTATCATTGCACACACTCAAATTAAAAACAGAGCTCTTTGACAATAGAAAAAGACATATCCAGGACAAGAGTCCAGATAGACTTCATTAGTCCATTACCTACAAGCAAGAGAGGCATACATTTTAAGATCATAGTAGATCTTCAGTAAAGGAATGAAGACACTTTCTATCAAAAGTGTTTCTGGAGAGATGAAAGCTTGTCAAAGGTACAGCAGTGTTTTCTCCTGGTGTGAGAATGTGATATTAAGGGTCTACTAAGGAAAAAATAGTAATGAAATAGTTCTAGGAATGGTTTTACACAGATGGACACTCCAAAAGCTCATAGCAAATACAGAGGGTTAATCGGATATAAAATAGTTAATAATAGACAAGAAGCGTGGGATGAAAAATTCTCCATCATCCTAATGACTCAGTGTTTTTTTTCCTGCTGCACCTGGATTTTTTTCCTTATGTAGCAATGACCACTTAACCTCAGCAGTGGTGGATTGACACTGACATACCAGATGAATGGCAGCCACTTGGGGTATTAACTAGGCTGGTGTTTGCATACACTGTGGATTTTGATTCAAGCACTTGCCATTAAGAGTCCAAACCTTGCTGCAGCCCACTAGGTAGAGGTCTAACTGGAGGCCAGACCCTAATATCAACAAAGCAATGGTATCAATGATCAAAAGAGATCAAACCATCGAAGAGGGAACCTGTAACTCATAGCCCAGTCTTTGAGGTTCTTCTGAATATGACCTGAGGCTTGGCCGTGTCCTTGGCTTGACTTTAGTCAGAAAAAAATTCTTGTAATTGAAGCACAAAATAAAGTCAGCAAAATAAGTAAATGAAAAAACCATCAAAGAAAGAAATTGTGGAGTCAAATAGTCACCCAAGGACTCAAAAATAACAACAAGGAAAGATATAAAACCCTTGGATAAAAGCAGAGGTTCAGAAGGTGGACACCTGATAAGATCAACGATCAGCCCACTCCAAGAGACAATGGTGGGCAGAACCTTCCTGCCTCACTGACAACTGCCTGGCCAGCAGAGCCTCATCGCAGTGGGCTGGTGAGGACGTTAATATTTAGCCTAGCAGCATGCTACTCCCAGCTGTCCACTCTGTGGCTTAGCCGGTACAGAAAATAATTGTCACATAGTCCTAAACTGTGTATATTCCTGCTTTCCAGTGTCTACACATGGTTAAAAATTCTCATTATTAATGACCTAAAGAGCTCAGGTTTCCAGCCAAAAAGTATTCTTCTTACCACAGGTCTTTCCCACCTCTGCACCACAGCTTGCCACCTCCTGCAGTTCTGCTTTCTCCATATTAAAAACTGCTGTTAGAAAATTTGGGGGAGAGAATAATTAGGGATATGTCCATCATCTATTTTACCAGTAGGTCTNAAAAAAAAAAAGAAAACATCTTAAGGGGGGAGGGAGGGGAAAGAAAGAAGATTTTCAGAACTGCTTCAGGGACTTTGGGGACCTATTTATTCAAATGCAACTCATTTTGATAGATAATAGGTTCCTGAGAAGTAATTTTGGAGGTAAAAGTGAAGCATCCAGTTCCCATCAGCTTTTCCAGGACTTGAACATTTACCTGTTCTACCTGTCATTGAGTATCTACATCAAAGGGGGTTTTTTTTTGGTCGTGGGGTTTCTTGGGGGTTTGTTGTTTGGTTGGGTTTTTTTTTAGGTAAGTGTCTCAGCCCTTCTACTCCCGAGAAAACTTCCAGTATTTTTTCCAAAGCCTCCAGACAATGAATATGCCCTTAAACTTGTCTATATGAGTAGTTCGAAGCTTTAAGCTTACACGCCAAGGTTTATGAGTGAAAGAGACCACAGCAGCATCTCTTTCCTCCTCCGTGAGTTGCTCTCATTATAAGATAACGAGCACTGAGCTTGACAAAACCTGTTATATAAGTTGTCTGAAAGTAAATACCCGATATTACTTTAACCAATGCAACCCTAAAGGGGTTCTGATGTTCTAAACATTCATTGTCACTTTTAATTCACATCCTCATGGTTCCAACACTTCACTGCTCCATGACCCCACCATTCTTCAAGCCCTATCTCTAGAATCACTTGAACACATGGAAAACACGTCGCACTGCAACCTGAGCTGGCCTTCCAGGCCCACCAATGTGTGGGATAATAACAGGATCCACAAGCACTTGCACAATGCAGATATTGTTAATACACAATAGCCTTGGGAAACCACAACAAACAAATAAGAGAATGTTGAACAAAAGGTTAAAAGATTATTTTTTTTTAAACACAGAAGAGTCATTGGCATTTTATTTTCCCTTCACATACAGAGAAAGGATTACCTGAAATCGTTAAAAACTAAGCTACTCTATTTTTTTTGTTCAACATGTTATTATACCCTGCAGCTGAAATGGTAGTCTGAAAAGGAAAGAAAATAATGTATTGCTCACCTCTCCTTTAACCTCGATTTCACAATTTCCTCCAGTTCCACTTAAAAGTCTGAACAATAAATTGACCCAACCTCAGCCCACGCTACCTCCCACCACTCTTCCAAAGATGGATCTGTGTCCAGCTTTTATCACACTGAAATATGTCAAAGTAGTTTTTGAAGGAGAAG
>VXBL01007664.1:0-37224 GCA_013400195.1 Aramus guarauna | reverse complement strand
GGGGGGGGGGGGGGAGAAAAAGACTGAAAGATATCCCTCCTCTTAAAAACTGACTATTGAAAAAATACCATGTGCAAATATAACTGCTTTAACTAGTCTTTCCCATCCTAAATGCTACTTTTATTTTAAGATTTTGCAGAAGCTGCCTACATCTACAGCACGCTTGTGCTGGATTTTGCTGTGAATAATAACATGAAAAAGATTTGTAGCTACTCACAACAGGGCAGGTGGCTGGGCTGTTCTGGCAGCCCGTGGAATCCAGAGCTGGTCTGGCACACAGGGGGTGAGCAGGACTGCAGGGAGTGACCCTGAAGCAACAGTTGTAGTAGTAAACAATAGTAGTGACCACTGTTTTTCACAAATGCCAGTTAAAACCTATTCCTTACCCCCTTTTTCTCTCAAAAAGGATAAAGTCTATACTAATTTTAGAAGTTGCTATGACAGTCATTTCTGAAAATCACATAATGGTTTGGGTTGGAAGAGACCTCAAAGATCATCTAGTTCCAACCCCCCTGCCTTGGACAGGGACACCCTCCACTAGACCAGGTTGCCCAAAGCCCCATCCAACCTGGCCTTCAACACTTCCAGGGATGGGGCCTCACAACCTCTCTGGGCAACCTGTTCCAGTGCCTCACCACCCTCCTTTAGTGTTATCCAAATCCACCCTCTTTCAGTTTAAAACCATTGCCCCTTGTTTGGTCATTACAGGCCTTGGTAAAAAGTCTCTCTCTCATTTAAGTATTGGAAGTCTGCAATAAGGTCTCCCCTTCTCTTCTCCAGGCTGAACAACCCCAACTCTCTCAGCCTTTCTCCAGAGGTGCTCCAGCCCTCTGATCACATCCCTCCTCTAGACACAGCTCAACTCCTCTAGATCCAGTCTAACAGGCCCACAACGGTCTAGTGCTTGGGACCCCAGAGCTAGATGCAGTAGTCCAGGTGGGGTCTCAGGAGAGCAGAGCTGAAGAGGAGAATCACTGCCCTTGACCTCAGTCAACAGCAGCCGACAGCTCCCGAATCACCTCAGCTAACACAGTGTAAATACTAAAAAGTATTTTAATATAGACATGAAGTTCTGGAGTTTTACTTGCCTAGTGCTAATCCACGCAAACCCTGCCTGAAGGGATGACAAGAGCCGACCTTAACTAGCTGCAGGGATATCAAAGCCACATCTGCTTTCTCTCCACTGTGATATTTCATCAAAGCAGCTACAACAGAGATCATTTCAAGGTAAAACTAAGCTATGGTTTTGCACTGTCCTCTCATGCTGTACTGGGTCTGACTGGGCTGGAGTTAGCTTTCCCCACAGCAGGCCATGTAGTCCTGTGCTTTGTATTTGTAGCTGGAATAGTATTGATAAACCCACCAATGCTTCGGCTATCGCTGAGCAGCACTCACACAGCATCAAGGCGGTCTCTCCAACACCCCGCTGAAGGGCAGTAGGCTGGGGGTGGGCAAGAGATTGGGAGGGGACACAGCCAGGACAGCTGACCTAAACTAATCAAAGGGATACCCCATACCATACAACATCATGCTCAGCAATAAGATCTAAGAGAACAGAGGAGGAGGGAGCATTCATTAAAGTGCTTGTCTTCTGAAGCAACCACTACACATACTTCTAGGAAAACACATACTGAGACTCCTGCTTCCCAGGAAATGGCTGGACATCACCTGCTTGCGGGAAGTAGAGAATAAATCTCTTTTTATTTCTTATTTTTTTTCCAATTTGCTTTGCTTCTGCAGTAAACAGTCTTTGTCTTGAGCCATGAGGGGTTTTTATTTTCTCCCTTGTGTCCTGCTGAGGGAGACGAGTGAGAAACAGCTGGGTGGGTACCTGACAACCAACCAAGGTCACCACACATGCACAAAGTTGTGATGCGCAAATCAAAGTTTCCTGCAAATTTTACTTGCTTGATTTTGCTAGCTTCATGTTCTTTTGACATGATTTTTCACTTCTTTTAAGTGAATTAAGCATAGAAACTTGCTTTAAGAGCTGAAAGTTTTATCGTTCTTCTGTTTGGTTATCTGTGGTATTCTGACACAGAAGTTAAAGAAAAATTTTTAAACAAGAACATCTTTTATCTCCTACTTTATTTATGTCAGAGTTTATTCACACAGTAAGTGTCAGGGTTGCACAGAGAGCTACAGATTTTAAAAGACCCTTCTTCACAGCTATGTATTTGAAACATATGAAACTCATAAGATTGTGGTTAAATTGTTTCTTACAACAAAGAGATGATAAACTGCAGACCATGACCCAGCAAAGCTATACACATTTACAGATCTTCAGTTCCATTACCTTGATGAAACACGCGCAAATTCACTTCTGCAACACAATGTATATTGAAGTGCAGTACCTAGTTTTATGCAATTGACTTTCACGGCTACATCTATTAATCACAGATGAGGAAAAAAACTTCCTAGCAACAGCCCAAACAACTGAATTGCCAAGACTTCTGAAACCAAAGAGATCATAAAATGAAAGATACTTCCAATCTCACAGAAAGCATTCACTTCACTACTTCAAAGAAGGCTGTTACTTTTCTTGTGATTTGGTGCACACTATAAACGTGACAGTGAACATTATCTTTGATTGACATGTGAGAATATATACTGGTAGGAGTGAAGTATCTTAGAGTTGCTCAGGTTTATGTTTTCCCTGAGATAAAATAAATAAATCAATCAGAACATAATCACTTTCTCTGGCTTCTTTATTCTTTGCTGTAGATGATACAAGAATAAAGCAACAACTTCATAACTTAACCTTCCATGTATCTGTCACGCTGCAGATGGTGTCAGGTACAAACCATCCAGTAATTCTCTCAACTGCAGAAAAACTTCTGTGACAGAAAGCACAGAAAGTCAAATTCAGTCAAAATACCCTAAAGAAGAATGTGGTCTAGAGGTTGACAAACAACCCTGGAGTGAGGACCGCAGAGCTTTTATATGACTATTTTAATGATGAAAACAGTAGGGACTCTTTTGCCTTCAGTTGAGACTCATCATTCCCACCGGCATCAATGGCAGCTGTACATATCTATGAAGGAGAGAACAGACCCCACCATATGTTAGCTGTTATAGAAGTACTAAAAAGGGACTATGCTGGCACACTAAGCGTTTTAAATCTCAAATTGTTAGCAGTGTATTGCACAAGGTTCATTAAAAGTAGATGCCACCTTGTTGTAACCAAAAGATGTGGACATGATTATGTAGAGAATCTGCCTGCAGCCTCATTGATACCAACCTCCTTATTACTGTTCACACCTTTGTCTATTGTGCCACAGTACATTTTCCATGATATTTAATGTTCATTCAAACATTGGATCTTAAAGTGTTGAAGGCAGCTTTGACCTACCATATTTTCTGATCAAATGGGATGCAGCATGAACACAGAAGCCAGCTCATTCACATTATCCTACAAAACCTGATAAACAGCTTCATTGCGTTCCTTGCTGATCCCAAGTGAAGTTTCTGCTGTAACGATTCCAGTGAACACCACGCAACAGATTTCACTTGTGGCAAGGAATAAGAGGCTGTAGGATGTGACAGTATGCTGTCATTGTTTGGACCACTTCAAGGACAGAGGTCCAGCCTTGGGTACACTTCAGTCCAAACTCTTTACATTGCTAAAGCTGGACTCTGTCCCAGTTCCTTGTGCAGGCTTCTCTGCATTGAACCGATATCCCAACTATAAGCACTGCCAAAGCTTTACCATCAGCCTGCGTAGACCTGCCGTGGCCATAACTTAAGCATAGGCCAATGCATAGACTTCTTTCATTGTTTGTCTGCATGCAAAAAACTTCTAAACTTTCCTTTTGCTGATAGGGGAAGCTGTAGACAATCTTTTGCTGACGTACAGAGGTTCTAAATACAAGCTCGTTGAAACAGAACTGGAGTTCATGAGACAACTTTAACAAGAAATAAAGGGATACCCCATACCACTTAACAAGATGACTTAAACTTAAACAAGATGACTTAAAAGATGAGGATTTCACTGTCCTGCTGCATATATGTGTGTTGATAAAGCCTGTCCCGTGTTATGCTTGAAAAAAGGCAATTATCCCGCATGTAGTATAGCTGCAACATTATGAGAAAGAAGCTCTCAGAGCCATCTGTTGAGATCCCACCCCTTCCACCAAAGAAGACAGAGGACAGGTAGTGACTTGCTTGATTTGGTGAATCAGCAAGCAGGAATAGTAACAAATGATGTAAAGTAGCAAAGCATAATAAGCTGACAGTGATTTGGTATATTTTTACAACACATGCTTATCTAGCAGTGTTTCTGCTGTCCTTCCCTCTGTCCTCCACAGTCATCTTAATCCCACAGCACAGGTACTATGACAGAAGATTTATTCAGTCCTCAGTGCACAAAATAGCAAGCACGTTTGTGTATGTTATGGGCAACACAATGTTTATCTATGATATTTACCTGGAGCTTGGGGTTTCTTTAGTGACTGTTACGGGTTTTAGTGCCTGCAGAGCTGTACCCACTAATTTACTGGGAGGACATAGTTGCAGTTTTAGCTTAAAAAATACCAAAGAATTAATTTATGGAACCCAACTTTCAGGGTTCCCCAGCAGTTTCAGTCTGGGGAAAAAAAATCTTCATTGCAGAAGAATGTCGTGGCAAAACTCATTCAGAGCTTTTCAATTCACCAGAATGGGCATCACTTTGCATGACTATGATGCAACTCACAACTCAATTTTCATAGATTTTTTTTTTTCTGATTTCCTATGCCATTACTGGCTAATGTTTAATTTGCAAGTCAGGGACATCATATTATCATGAGAAAGACAGCAGGTTCAGTTGGCAGCAAGTGGGAGCATGAATGATTTAGTTCTGAAATGCTCTTGTCAGATATTTAAGCTACGTTAAGACACTTTCCATTATAATAATTTCTCTCATACATTTAGCAACATGATTTTCTAACACAATAGCAGAATAAAAAAAGTAATTTTTATGAAACACTCCCTCCCACAAGTGGCATGCGAGTTTGGCTCCTTCTTATACAAAGATCTGTTACTGCCTATTTCAGAACTTAAAGGCTTCCTTACGCTGCTATTGATGTCAATAGTGTCTGGAGAGAGAGAAAGTTGTGGAGTAGGAGGAAAGAAAGCTTAAGGAGATCTAGAAACATCTTCCCCTACCTACAATGTATTTGTTTGTATGGTATCCCTGCAGCCCAAAGCATTTCAAAAACAAGAAAAATGTTCTCTATGCTCATATAGATATAAATGCGAGGAGTAGAAAAGGTGATTTACATGTATCTTTAAGAGTTCCCCCATCACTGCCTTAACTTTCAGTACTGAAGGCCAAATCCAGAAGCTTCGCAGCAGCTAGTAACTTCACACTATGTGTTTTTTAATATCCAATTCGAACAACTGCTTAGTTGCAAGGTTAATCGTTTTAACATTCTGTAGTATTAATCAGTCAGGAGCTTTGCTGAAGAATGCATGAGTGCAAAGTCTCCCCGTGTGCCTCCCCCAGCCAGACATCCAGCCCTACTTGCTCCAGCACACCAGTGGTTTGTCATTCTTCATTCCCATCCCACTGGGAAGGATCTCAACCCCTCCTTCCCATACTCCCCGTTTTATCCGTTTTCCACTGTGCCAGGAGCCCTGTTGGGTGCTGCCCTCTTCTGAGCCTCTTTCACTCCTTCATCCTGCACAACCTTGTCCTCCTCCTTCTTTCTGCTTGGGAAAGAAATTACTGGGGTACCAAAAGCAGGGCTCAGTGAGGAGGTTTTTCTGAGCCACTGTGCCCCATCTGTCTCCCCTTGTTCCCTCAGTGAAGGTTACCAGCCTCCGAGCTGCACCAGCTCAGCTGCTTTTGATAGGAAGGAAAGTAGAAAGGTAGGAAAAATCCCTGCTTTTTAATGTGGATCATTTCACAATTTTTTTTTTTTTAATTTATTTTTAAAGAGCACAGCCACACAAAACCAGCTGAACAAGTGGACAAAAGACATACTGCTGCCCAGTGGGGCTGTAAGAGCACGTGCTTAGCTCCATGGGGCTGGTGAGCAGAACTAACAGAAATCAGTCTCTGGAAAACACCTTCCGGCAGCCAGTAACTAGAGTTTTGATTTAGGGTGATAACAAAAATAAAAACTACTTAGTCCCTTGGCAACACATCAGAGATCCCTCGCATCCAAATTTCGAGTTTTCAGTAGTTTTTTTGCTCCCTGGCCAAAGTGAGTACCTACTGGCAGAGAAATGCCAACATCTAGTTGTATGCTTTCCCCATACCACATGCCCTCAGCAGAAAGTACCATTATCTGCCATTCAAGTGCTGGTATTACACAACAGCCTCTAGTTCTGACCACTTTTACTTAAAGGCTGCCAGGTTTTCCTCCCGGATAAATCACTCCTTCGCGTTTCAACACAACTTGTAGTTTTGTAGCAGTCCAAGACTGGTGCCTCTTTGCAGCTGATCTTGAGCATCTGGAAGAGAGGAGCAGCTTTTCCTAACAAACACGCCACAGCAGCAGGCAGGCTGGTGCAGCGGTGGCAAGGAGATTCCATAGGAAGGCAAAGCAGAAAGCGAAGCGAACAAGGTGTTGTGAGAACGCAACATTACTCCTGCAACTCTGGGCTCATTGTGTGGTTTTTACACCGTTTTTACTGGCATCAAGGTAGGTGACTTTTCAGCAATGGGAATTTACATCAATCCATTTGCCTGTTAGAGAAGGAAGAAAAGCAAGTCTGATGTTTCTTATCCTGTGCTTGATTTTTAGATCACCAGCTTGATATCTCAGGTAATTTTAACCCCTTTTGGTATTATCAAACTAGTAGGATATACATACACAAAGCGTCTATTTCCTCTAATATTTTCCTTAGCTGAAGCTTCTATGCCTATCGTTTTACATTAACTGAATTGCATGTAAAGCAATTCCAATTCAGAGGACATTGTTTTGCTTTACTTCCTCTTCTTCCAATAACCTCTTTATTTTAAAGATTCTGTTTCTTCTTTTAAACATTTATCTTATTAATTTTTAAGGACTTTTAAGCACTGAATAATAGTGTATGAAGAAAACAGGACCAAAAATGCAAGGATCCTGAGTGTAGGAGGTACAATTTACTCCTGAAACCATACTTAGTTATTAATCAGTAATGAAAAACAGTGTAAAACCTAATAAACATGAAAAAATTGCTGCTTATCTACTACTTCCACCAGGGAATTCACTTCAGCTTACACTATATCCACTAATTTCCTTAGCAGAAGATAGGTTTTGGCCAATTCCCTTTCCTGTTACCAGTCTCCATTTTTGGAGCTTCCCAGTGATGCACAATGGAAACAGGTCCCCAGTCTGAATATCCTACCTTGGGCATCATCCTCTGTCAGGAAGAGGCAGCCTGGATAAAGGCTTGAAAAATAAGCTCCAAAAGCTAACCAAAAAAAGTCAGACAAAAGGAATTACCGGGTTTTGAATCTCATATCTAAACCAGCCTTGTTATTTTGGGTACAGGTTTCTAGCTGTTGGCTGGCTGAGGTTGATGCTAAGCGATGGCAGCAGGAACCAGCAAAGCTTTCCCAGACAATGAGCAGCATGGCCACTGTGCAGTGCTTCAAAAGAAAATCCCGCTGCCCTGTCATATCAGCAGTGCCTCAGATCTACGGGGTTAGAGACGCAACTATGGACAGAACAGTCCTAAAACTGCTAGCTTGCAAAACCCCGGGCAAAGATCACTTGCTGTTTACCGTCAGATAATAAATAACTCGGTGGAGCTGAGCTTTACCAGTCAAGTCTACTGGCAAACTGGGAGAGGGAGTTTATACAGGTGTAATCTACACCTGTAATTCTTTTGCTGGCTCCCCAGACGGACCAGATTATACCAAAGGGACTTTTTCTCCCTCTCTTTGGCAATATAACTGTGTCCACTTAAGAACTATTACCGACATAGCTCTCTTCATTAATGATGTGGGAGGTTGTTTTGGTTTTTAGCATATTTCCAGCTGACAGCTAATCTAACAAAACATTTTAAGCGCAGACCAAATCAAGACATTAGCTAGAGATAAAGAACAACACAGTGGCTTCACGTAATTCAACTGTATTTGCATTAACCCCTAAGCAAAGGTATTTTATATGCTCCTTAATTTTGATAATGCTCCCCTCTCATGGGTGAAACCTGGGTGCAATCAAGTTTGCAGCAATTCAAAGCAAAATTCTTGCAAAAGTTTGCAATAAACAGGCAAAACCAACGCAGAGAGCAAGAGGCAGGAAACCAGCCTCCTCATCCATGACACTGAACAGCATCACTGTTTATCTCCGTGGCAAAGCCAATACCAGTGTGGGTTAAGTGCCTTTTCTCTGTGGTGACGGAAACCATTGCTCCATATGCAACAGTGGAGAATGAGGACTCCAGGGTTTACTCACAAACTAAACGCTGCAAAAGTGAAGGCGGTTTGTAGAAGTTTTGTGGGAATATCTTCTATTAAGCCAAAAATGAATTTGAAATTAGGGTGACATAGGACCGGAAACATGAAAAAGCAGCTTTACCTTTGTGTTTGTCTTCGCTTGATTAGGAACTTATATCAACTTTGCCACCTGGAGTTTTCCAGAAGCCCAACAGTCTGATATTTCTGCACTGTTTTAACTTACACCCAGGTTTTTCAAACTGTGAACTCCCCTGCGGCACCACAATTGGCCTACTCTGAATTTCATCTTTTTCCTGTTTCCTGAAAGCTCACAATGGCACAAAAAGGCAGTTTTACTGGAAACAGATTGCTCTCCTCGCTACTAGCTTAAAAGTCTCCTATTTCTGCAGCATATGTAGTGACACAAGATACAAAACAATATCCAGGTAAACTGCAAATCAACACAGTTCGTAGGGTATGTTTACAGATGACCCATCACTGACACAAATCAACAACTAATTGACACTACAAAAACCTCAGAACATACAGTAAATTCTTGCAATGTATTTACCCTAAACAAGATTAAGTATAATCTTACTGATGGTTACACGGAAAGACCTTGCAAACACAGACAGGACAATGGTGAATCTCAAATTTTTCCCCATCTCTCCTTCCTAACGACCCTGGGATGGATTCTTCTCTACCTAGGCTATTGATATGAACTGTTTCAGGTGTCAAGCAACTGAGTATTGCTTGAAAATACCAAAGAAGATTCAAATTGAACTGGTTTGTCTGAACTACAGTGTTAGTTACACCCCAGTTTTAGGTACTCAGAAAGTCAAGAGAGAGATTCCAGAATCAAAAGCTTATTTAAACATAAATAGGACAAGGAGGATAAGGGTCTTTTACTTTTCTTCCCATATTTTAAGACTTTTGGATTACTTAATAGTTTAGCATATTACAAGCAAATGAAATCTTGTAGTATAACAACTAGAAAAATATTCTTTCCCAATTTAAATAAAATCCAGAAAGTAGAGACAAAAGAAATATGTATTTCAACTATTACCAAATAACGCAATGAGGGTCAGCAACACCTATCTGATGAAAAAGACCCGCTAACCATCTGGGAAGATATAATACAAAGACTGGTTTTGAGTTAAGTTCCTAAGCAAAAAAGAAGACCCCGTAAACATTTGCCATATAGGATCCATAGTGTGGCTAGTTTACTCCATCTGTATTCATCAACATGCAATTACCGAGACAGATTTTGGCTGTTTGAGAAGAATAGACAGTAAGCCATGTCCAGCCATATTTCAGCAGAATTTGACTAACTACATTTCTCTTAAACATATAGAGAGTTTAGTACTCGACCATCTCATTGTCATTGTTGCCTTGGATACCAGAACTGCTCTAAATCAGTTTAATAATTAAGGATTTGATCTTGGAAGATGCTGTGCGTTCTGGCTTCCATCCAGCAAAGCACTTATCCACCTGCGTACCTTTAATCACTCAAATGGTTTCAATAAAGTGGGACTACTTACATCCTTAAAGTTAAATTACATGCTTAAATCTTACTGGATTAAGAAATACCAAGCAAGAATGGTCATTATGAAAGTGAGTAGCATAAATGTGGCTATTGTTGCTAAGTTTTTGTAACAGAAAAAAGGTCCATAGTGTTTGCTTCTTAATTTACTGTACATTTTTATCTTTTTAGGAGGTTTAATACATGATTGTTTATTCCATGCACAAAATCAAAGTTATTTCAGGGTCCAACAGCATACGACATGTGAATAATCTAATCTAAGCATGTATCCCAATTGTCTCATGACCCACAAAAAAAGTGTAAGGCATTAGCAGGAACAGATGCTGGCTGGGTTCTGTGGAGTAAATCTGTGGTCTGAAGCTTCACAGTTTGTTAAGGACAGCTGAGTTTACCGACAAAGTTTACAAATGAAAAGCTCCGACTCAAACTGACTGCAGATCTTAATGTGAAGCAAGACCTCTCTCACATCCCTTTGTCTTCAGATTTTTTGACCCTGTCCTTTACAGGGAAAGCTGAGCACAATGAACACAAATAAGCCATTGTTATCAACATAGAAGTCCCCAAGGTTAAGTTTACATGTGGGGCTTTTTTGCTAAACAGAATTAAAGTGTAACCTTGGCAACAGGGGAAGAAAAAAGAAGTTAAATCACAATAGAAGGGAGGACTATTACTAGCAGCTTTTACACCTCTCTGGAGAAAAGCAAGCAGGGTGGGTTCTCCAGTGTTCACAGTGCCCCGTTCCCTTCCCAGCAGAAGTGCCTCAGTCTGCAAGGGGCCTCCACAGGTAGGAAAAGTAGTGAGTGACCAGCTGGAGGAGTCTGGAGCAGTGCTGATGTATTGGGTTTGCATGGCAAGGTTTTGGTACCGGCAGGGGCTACAGGGGTTGCTTCTATGAGAAGCTGCTAGAAGCTTCCCCGATGTCCAACAGAGCCAATGCCAGCTGGCTCCAAGATGGACCTGCTGCTGGCCAAGGTTGAGCCCATCAGCAACGATGGTAGCGCCTCTGGGATAACAGAGTTAAGAAGGGAAAAAAGCTGCTGCGCAACAGCAGCCATAAGAGCAGAGTGAGATGATGTGCAAGGAACAACTCTGCAGACACCAAGGTGTCTCTGCAGAAGGAGGGGGAGGAGGTGCTCCAGGCACTGGAGCAGAGATCCCCCTGCAGCCCATGGAGAAGACCATGGTGAGGCAAACTGTCCCCCTGCAGCCCATGGAGGATGATGGGGAGCAGAGATTCCACCTGCAGCACATGGAGGACCCCACACCAGAGCAGGTGGAGACCCCTGAAGGAGGCTGTGACCCCACATGGGAAGCCCACGCTGGAGCAAGCTCCTGGAAGAACATGTTGCCCCCTGGAGAGAGGAACCCACACCGGAGCAGGTTTGCTGGCAGGACTTGTGACCCTGTGGGGGACCCACACTGGAACAGTCTGTTCCTGAAGGTCTGCACCCCATGGGAGAGACCCATGCTGGAACAGTTCATAAATAACTGCAGCCCATGGGAAAGACTCATGTTGGAGAAGTTAGTAGAGGACTGTCTCCCATGAGAGAGACCCCATGCTGGAGCAGGGACAGAGCGTGAGGAGTCCTTCCCCTGAGGAGGAAGGAATCGCAGAGACAACGTGTGACGAACTGACCAAAACCCCCATTCCCCGTCCCCTTGTGCTGTTGAGGGAGGGAGGAGGTAGAGAAATGGTGAGTGAAGTTGAGCCTGGGAAGAAGGGAGGGGGGGGAGGAGGGGTTTTAAGATTTGGGGTTTACTTCTCATTATCCTACCCTGATTTGACTGGTAATAAATTAAACTAATTTCCCTGAGTCAAGTCTGTTTTGCATGTGATGGTAACTGTTGGGTGATCCCTCCCTGTCCATGTCTCAACCCCTGAGCCCTTTGGTTTATTTTCTCTCCCCTGTCCAGCTGAGGAGGAGGGGAGTGATAGAGTGGCTTTGGTGGGCACCTGGTCTCCAGCCAGGGTCAACCCACCACAGCTGGGGATGAAAGTCAGGGGTGCTAACCGCTGAGGTTTCCAGTCTGAACACTGTCTATCCACCCTTCACGAGCAATAGGCCTGGAATCCCACCTAGGGTTGAGTACTAGGATATGAAGATGGGTGTCAGAGCCCTGGGTTTTCTCCCCAGATGAGCTGGACACAGGCTAAAAGCAGAGCCAGTGGAAGAAGGTGTTAGGGTTTCATTGCATTTGTCAAACCAGCATGACAAATCCCCACACCACACTGCATGCTCATGGCCAAATGAAGAATATCCACTGCCTTGCCTCTCCTCCGCCCCTTAAAATCACTGTTGAATTGGCCAGGCAAGCTTTCTGGGTCCAATTATTTTCTGCCTTGAACCATGTAATTGACTTTCTGAAAGTGTTACTGTTCTTTTTGAGAGTATTTCAAATGAATAGGCACAAGTGAAAGGGCTCTGCAACTCTCAGAGCAAAAATTCAAGCCTGGGCAGTACAGGATAGAGAGTCTACTCTGACATACAGCCGTTACCTGTACAACAAGGATATCAACATTTTCCTGGTGGGGCAGAACGCTGTGAGTATTTGGAATACAATCCAAGACCTCAGCAGGTAAGAGAAGTTTTTTAAAAAAAAAGTATTTCTAGACAAAGCAATAACCATATTTCCTTTCCTTCTTAATCTCTGCCAAATCAGGTTTCAGAGTTCTCTTATTCTCTTATTTTTCTGCAGAGCACAGAAAACCCTAATATAACAGAAAAAAAAAAGAACATGTAAAGGTAGGAAGCAGCCCATCTAACTTCTCCCCTCCCTCAGCATCTTCCCTCCAAACCAGGAGAATAACATCCATAGACCAATTAAATTCAATAGGTTGAAGCTGCTCACAAGGGAGTAGTAATAGTCTAAGCAAACAAATCCTTTCCAACACTCTCAAGGACCATTGGCAAAAGGTCACTTTCAAGTTTTACCATTCTCTCGTCAGGTGTTTCATTGCAACACACCAAAATACCACTGCCCACTATAAGAAACGTAGACAAGATCAAACTGGAATTACTAATTTACAAATGGGGTAGGAATGTTCAGAGTTGGTGTCTGTAGCCAGATAAGGAATTATAAGACCTTGAATGCTCAACTCCGCTGACCCCTCACTCCTCCCCAAGACCAGCTGGGGTTAACTGAGAAAGCCTAAACAGTTTTTGTGAGGTGTCTAAGCATCTTTTAAATGCCCGACCTCTCTCATCCACATTGCACAAGTTTAGCCATTCTGTCTTCTCAGAAAAAGGCATTAACTTGCCTTCTCACTTTCCTCGACACATTTTCCTCTCCCCATTGAGATGCCAGCGTAGACATCCTTCCTCTCAGCAGCTGCCAGCTGTGCTGTCACGAGTGCCCAGCTCAGACAGGAGCCGGCTCATGCCCACGGTGCAGGGACGGCCCCAGCTCACGGTTGCTGACGTGCCTGCACAAGCATTTCCTCCTGCACCCTCTTCAGCCCCAAAAACCAGCCAAATCATACTCTTGCCCTGCTTGCATTAAGCAGGCACAAATCTCCCCAGAACAAAAGGAGTCTACCAACAGGTTTTATGTACGCTAATATTTCCAAAAAATACGTAACATGGGAAGAGGGTGGAGGAGATGAGACATCGATGAGGCTGCATGGAGAAACTTTACAGTTTGTCCCGTTCTGTTCTTGGTTTCCCACAATAGTAGTTTATCACTTCTCTGTGCTGAGGAATATTCTTTAACCTTTTACTTCATTTTCCACAATATCAAGAGACAGCAAAGAGATAGCTGCTAGCAAGTAGTACGATTCAGAGCACCAGCTGTCCTGCAAACACTTACCAGACTTTCTTCATTAATGACTAATATATTCAGGTAGTAGCAAGCTAAAACATTTTTGTTCTTTGCCAACAAAATGGATCTTTAATATAGCAGGAAGTCTTGCTTGTTTATGAGCTCTGATAGGAAGAAAAACAGTAGAACATCTGGTATTGGGGGAAAGGATTCATGATTTGATTATTTTCATTTATGAATTTGATTATTGGTATTTTCCAAGAGGGGCTAACTACAGTGAATGAATGGGGGTGGGTGCAGAAAAACAGCAAAATGGTAGTTTAAATAATTCATATGATAGCTTCCTCTTAAAATCACATGTATCTGAGACACGAGTGACAAGCTGATCAGAGATCTCTACCAGCTATTACTTTGCGTGCAAATTGCTTCTAAGCAAAAGCTATGCTGTGAGGATTTGTGCATTGGGGGAAGGAAAGAATTTAATAATTAGCTTGGCTGTTACTTTAAAAGGCTAAAGACCACTGCACCCACAAGAGCCAAGACACCATAGAACAGCAGTGTTCTGGAAAAGACATTCCGATTGCTGAAATTAGATGAGGGAGAGCCTCAGGAAAAAGTAATGTCAATAGAATGAAGAGTTGTGTATTTAGGGAAGACATTTTTTAAAAGAAGAGTATTTTGTTTAATACAAGCCTAGGTCTATCATTCTTGTGCATTTCAGACAAAAAGCTTGTGTGAAGCTCTATTCTTCCCAACTAATCTTTTTCCTAAAACAAAAAAGCTCAACTTGGTACTACCAAGAGGCACAGCCTCTACTCATATAAGCCAACACGTAGAGAGGACATGCAAGGTTTGGCTCTTTTTCCTCTGCCAAGGCCTGCCTTGATAACTAACATCTCTTACTGCCAATGAAACCAAAGCACGGGAGGGCTACAGAGTTTAAGCTTCAGTGCAGTGTGGTTAAATAAAGACATTTTCCCTGACACAACCAATAATCTCCCTGCGTGACTGTACTACTATGAGACTAGGATTGATTCTCTTCTTGGTAGTATAGTGTAAATCCAAAGTAACTGCACGGAAATCAGAATTAATTTCCCTGCTATTTAAATGTGTGTAAGAGAATCCTTCACTTCTGTTTTACCTGCATGGAAAGGGAAACAGTGTTTGAAGACAGCATAGCACAACTACAGATAGGCAAATTCATTAGAAAAATCCTCTTTGAGCATAGCTAGTGTAGATACTTCTCTGTTGATATGAGGTCATCATTAGATTCCTCAGACTTTGTAAGAATCAGTAAAGAATTAAGATTTTTTTTAATTTTTTTTTTTTTTAAAGAAAATGAGATGCTTAATACAAATAGCAGCAACCTGCCACACATGACTGGATGCTGCAATACCACATAAGCAAAGCATTCACAAATCCACACTTGCCTCCTCTGTGTATGAATCACGTCATTGTATAGTCTGTGTGAATCACCATATTGCCAAGGAGACCTGAGACCCCTTGGTTATTTCCATCTCTTGTCACATTTATATTGACCAACAGGACCAGCTTGCCTGAGACAAGAGCCAATCACTGGAGAGGGAGGAGTAACAACATGCCAAACATGCTCCTGCTACAGACAGCCGAATATCCCACTGATTACTGCACAACAGAAAGAGCATGATGCCATCCATGACACTTCATAGAGGAAAGGGCAGCAGATGGTTCATTAATGCAAATAATCCCCAGGGAGACTGATCTATTTGGTTAGTATGCATCAGATCTTTCCCTGTAACCTCCGAAACCAAAGTTTTAAGAAAAGTTTTATGTTCTTTATTTATATGTGCAGAGTGAAAAGTATTCTACACAGGAGTAACTTCACCTCATACTCTACAGTGGTGGTCGCTAAGGTGATTACTGTCATTTGAGATGACTGAAGCATCCAATTCCTTTTACTCCAAGCAAAGGCTGTTCTGAGTGCTATTTAAATCTCTATCCAAAAACTCATTCTTCCCTCCCCCACAAAACCTGAGTAAAATAATCCCTTTTGACATGCAAGTACCCACATTATATTTTGGCCCAGGAATGAAAGACTATGGAAATGGAAAAAAAAAAATACCTGGAGGGCTCAATCTCAATGCTCACTGTTTCCCTAAGTTGTCAAGTACAACCATGACCAAATACTACCATGATTCAACAGGCTGATCTAGAAAATGAGGGGATGAATTAAAAAATCCATTCTTCAAGACAACACAACTACTCTGAGTGCTATGACCTGGAGTTGCCTCACAGTAGCTTTTGCACAGAAAAAAACCCATTCACTATTGCTTAAGAATACTGGGGCACCATAGCATTGGGACTAGCACAGAGGAGCATATAAGGAACTGAAGCAACAAAGATGCTGCTGTCACTGCTTCCAGACAAGGTAGTGCTACCACAGCCCTGTTACAATCACAGCTACTTAGGACACAACTGGGTTTGCCACAGCATTGTCTGCAACCAACAGCAGAAATGTCAAACTTGGGCTTCTCCTAGATTTCAGAAGCAAGTCAAGATAGAAGATCATGGTTTTGTTAGGTTTACAATAACGACAGCAGGCAATGACATGCCTGTGGTAGAGAAAATGAATTAATTATGGTTGGAAGGGACTTCTGGCATTCATTTGGTTAAGCAGTTTCAACATCCCCTTTCACCTTGCTCAGAGTTGGACCAACTTTGATGTTAGATCCAACTTCATATTTAGATGAAGTTGCTCATGGACTTGCCCAGATGAGCTTTGAGTATCTGCAGGGATGGAAATACCACAGCTACTATAGGGCCCGGTTCTAGTGTTGACCTCCCTCACAGTGAAAGAGTTTTTTATAACCTAATCAGGATTTCTCATGTTGCAGCTTCTGTCACCTCTCACCCTATCACTGTGTGGCTTTAAGGGGAGCCTGGATCTCATCTCTGTAATGTCTTGTTATGTAGTTGAAATCAGCCATCAGTTCCCACTTCAGCTTCCTGCTCTTAGGACTGACCAAACCCAGCTCTCAGAGCCTCTTCTTACATCCCATGCTCCTCTGCCCCAATCATTGTGGTGGTTGGACTCACTCCAGTTTGTCCATAGTTTTCTGGTACCGAGGAGCCCAAACCTGGACACATTGCTACAAATACAGCCTCACAAGTGCTGGAGAGAGAAGTGTAAACACTTCCTTCAAGCCTGCTGGTTACACACTTGATAACATAGCCCAATGTGGTGAGCACTGCTGCGTGAAGAGCAAGAGGGAAACTCAGCAGACTGTGGCCCAGCTTGACGGGTTCTCAGCCCAGGCTTCAGAAAATCCTGTGATCAAACTGAGAGTAATTTTGAGAACTTTTACACTTGAGTCATGTCATAATGTTTCACCCAACAAGGTTTTACAAAAATGACAGCATATTCCACTCTGAAAACATAGCCTCCTGACTGCTCCAAAAAGCACAGTTGTAGCTGTCTTGACATGGCCAAGTGACTAGTTAGCAGACAGTGTTAAAAGAAAGTATTAAGGAGGAGGGAACTGTTTATGTTTTTCAAAATAGGTAACGCACGTGGGAAAGAAAAACCTCATTCCATCTGTGCCCCAGTTGTCTTACTATATGGACCATCTTGAATTTTTGGCCATCTCTGGCTCTGCCTGCCTGCAGGCTGTGGGCGGGTGAGGTGTTAAAAGCGTGGGGTGGGCCTGTCATCTCACAGCTCTACCGTGTTGCTACAAAATTTTTGAAGTCCAGATCTACTCAGATTTTACTTGTATTCCCGTGGAAAAGTTAGTCATGGGTTATTCTTTTACACAGCAGTGGAAGAAAACACTTACTCACTGTACCTTTTCTCTTGAAAAATCTTTGTATTTGTAGAACTATTGGGGGATGTTTAAAAATAAAGCAAGTTTCTAAACAGTTGTTGATGCAAAGTACTTGGATAAACACTTTTTTAACATGTATGTGAGTTTTCAGATTCTACACACATCTTCTCCTGTTTTCCTTTTCACATTCCCTTTTTTCTCCCCAGAACCTCTACAAATAACCAACTATAGCAGGGCAAAAGTTAGCCAAAAAAACTTGTCTACTGTAGTCAAAACACATTTATACAGTGATCAGTACTGTAATATTATTACATTTTTTCTGCTGCATTCCCATCTATCACATTTATAGAAACTGTTAAAAACACTATTTCTTGTGATTAAAACAAATTCAGAAGGGTAAGTTTCATACAAAAGTTTGCTTAGTTCGTTCCTGCACCTTACAATGCAAGTAAGAGCAGAATAAAAAAAAAGTATGAAGAACAAAAATGTAAGTTTTACAAGAGCACTTCATTTTATGTGGTAACAAGAGACACCACCTTAAAGAAAGTACACAGATATGTCATTCATCACTGACAAAGACATGCTCACAATGCACAAACTAGACTATATGCACACAGAGAGGTGTGCATGTTCCTAGTCATTTCTGTATTCAGAGGCTTTTGATCAGTGTCATCATGCTTCCTGTGTTGAAGAGGACAATTTAAGGCAATAAGAACCACCTCCCGGTAATTCTGGCACATATCACCCACCAGAGATTGATAAAAAGAAATCTGTACAACACAGAACAACTTTGTCATCCCAACCAAAGCCAAACTGAGTGTGAGAACCTACCACTAGTACTCTCAAATATGAACCCCAGATTTTTCTACCACCCCACTGAATGCAATGCAACAATTCCTGAGAATAGGTTACTTCATTGCAGGGTTTCTCTCTTCCATTGATGCTGCAGTAGACATGATGTCATTACATTCCTGTAACAAGATAAAGCAGACAAAGCTAGCAGTGGCTTTTAATGTATGCAGTGCATACAAGGTGCCACCAGTAAGGACCTGCAATTCCACACTTGAAGCACAACAGTGGTTTCTGGCAAGTCATGAGAACTTCTTTCACTTGGAACAGTTACTGGCTGCACACTGTAAAATTATTAGCTTGTACTCATTACTTAATAGTTTCTCAAAGTCTACTAACAGTCTCCTATTGTTGGCAGTTATAGATGTATCAAAGGAAGATTATCAAGCAAATCAACAAAACAAAACAAAAAAAAAAAAAACCACACACCAAAGCAAAATGAACAAGCCTACAGAAGATTTCTTCCTAGGTTCTTCCATTACAGTGCTTCTGATGGTCTCAAACAATGGCACAAACATATGAAGAAGTTATTGAAGGATACTGAGATACTACATTTCAGATAGTGCTTAATAATCACATGTTTTGCACACCTTACTTATGGATTTATCTTGTATTTATCACAACTGAGACATTTCCAAGCACCCATATTAACAGTGGACCAGATGACTTTTGTTCCTGATAATTCTTGATTCCCCATATGCATCTTGACATCCCACAGAATTTTTGTTTGTTTGTCCAGGCCCTGGGATTACGTTCATCAGGGATACTTATTTACTTCTGTAACTACAGAAGATCGCATCAACCGTATAGTTCCATAACCATTGTAGTGTACTGTAGCAAGGAGTTCCATACCATAGCTATTCATCATGGCAAAATAAAATTTTTGTATCATCAGTCAGGTAGGTTAAAATACTTAATATCACACAGTGGTTAGTTACAGGTCACTTGGAGAGGATTTGGTCTCTATAAGTAGCAATTAGGAATCTAAGAAATTCAGGCACGCGCACACACACATGCATGCTGCTCTGGTTGATACGTTAACCTCTGAATATGCTTGCCACTGCCCGGTGAGACATGACCAGGTCATTCTCTGAAGAGTATTTCCAGTCATTATTGATTCCATTTTAATTAATTTAAGCATTAAACTGTAATGTTCCCTGCAACCCATGATCCCACTGACTTTAGTGGGTTTACGGACAATTTTCATTGTTCTGCAAATGCACCAGCATATGGTATGAGAGGATACTTCCAGTCTAAAAAAGACCAGGATCACTCATGTCTAAGCTTCCTCTTCATCCTGCCTTGCAGGCCACCTGTGAGAAACTCCCAGCTTCTGATAAACTTCCCACTATCACAGGAAGAGTTTCCACCTTTTCTTTGTTTCCCCCCTGCTTCTTCCAAGGGGAATAAGGATGCTCCTTCCCTCAAATAACTCCCACCATGCTTTTAATTTAAGGATGTCACAACAGTGTCCAATTTAAGTATCAGGTCTACTATCAACCAAGCATAGCCCCAGTCACTGTAATTTAAAGTCAATTACACTTTTTTTTTTTTTTGACTGCTCAAGACAACTTTCAGGTTTCTACAAATATAGTTCTTGAACACACCTAGCACTTTCTGCTATATAAATGTTTGCATGAATTATTCTATAAATAATTACTTAATGCAGCAAGGACATTTCATTCAAAAATACTAGCAAGTATAATTTTCAAAATATTTCTCAAAGAATAGACCACTATCTATGTGGGTTTTGTACTCAAGATTTAAAGATTGTCATCTTCTACAGGAGACACACACTGAAATTTTTGCTGTTATCAAGATGAGTGTGAGCCACTGGATATTTGACAGAGAGTAAAATTTGTTATTTCCAAAAAATCACATCTCCAGATGACAGGTACCTGTACCAGTCTTGTGAACCACAAAGGTGGAGGTTTCAGTAAATGAAGAGCAATCTCCAGTTATTTGGATGATGGTGCCAGGAAATGCCGTTTTATAGGTTATGTACACATCAGCAGTTTCTTATTAAATAATCCAAGGGAAGGCATGTATGAATTTTCTAACCAAAGAAGTTTGCTTGAAAAAACATCTAAAGGTTGAAATACTCAGGGGTATAGAATTAGTGCAATGAAGGATAAAACTACCTGAAGCCAAGAAAAATGCACCTCTGATCGTGTTAACTTGACAGAAGTAACAGTGACAGTGCAAATGCGGTGACACGGCTCGAGTGCAGGTTGGTGACATTTAGCAGGGAGCCTAGAGAGCTGCTCCATGGACAACAGCACGTGTCAGGACTCGATTTCCCACATTTGCAACTGTAGCACCATCCACACTATGACAGATCCATAGTCACCATTGATGATTAGCATGAAAAGACCCTGTAGCAAAGAGAGCCTCTGTTAGAAAGGCCAGGTCTGTAGAACTGGGAATACCGGTGCTGAGAACTGCAGGAGCGTTCCTGTCCCCCTGCAGCTGCACCGTTCGGATTCTCAACGGTTTGGACATCTGGGAATAGGCTGAGATCAAAACTCTACGCAACGTCCCCCGCCGCAGTGCGAGCGGTCCTGCCCAGACCACCTGAGCCCATTCGCTGCTGCTGCACCAGTCTGAGCTGCAGAGGGGGAGAGGCTGCTGCTTCAAAAGGGACGGGTTGCTCCATCTGACATTGCTGAAGCGCTCGGCGAGGTGAACCGAGGCTTACGTCAAGTCTCACACAGAATGTTCTGTTCGTGTCAAACAACAAGGCCCATAACTCAGTTCACTGGAGGATACTCATGGTTGAAAATTAATCCTTCACTCTAAGAATTGTCATTTCCTGGAATAACAGATAATAATATCAAGTATATTCAAAATGCAAAAGTCTCCAGCTGGTAGTTCTGGATAGGTGATCTTTGCAGGATGTGCTGTTGCCTTGGAAGTAAAATAGCAGAAGAGAATGTTTTAATGGAGAGTATTTGTTCTGCTGCACCCAGAGTTATTGGGCTGATAAGTAACACACCAACAATATAAAAATTTGTGTTGCGTATGTTAAGCTGAGCGTATATCTAAAGCTGCATATTTGCAAAGCTGCATGCGATTGTATTGCAGTATTCAATTAAATACATCAAAACAAGGATCAAACTTATTTCTGTGCAGACTTTTCTGAAATGGAGAGAAACACACAATGAACTCTCATTCTAGAGGGATGCCACACGGAAATACTTAAGCTGCTGAGAAGGTTTGCTGCAGGATCTAACAGAGAAGATGAAAAACATGACAAAAAACCTCAGATGTCACAAAATTTAATTAGAATGCACAATTTCAGTCTAAATTGGTATGATATTTACTCACTATGAACTGTTTGTACACATTTCTGAAACAGGCTGCCAGCCTCAGCTCCACCTGTGATTAAGCCAGTTGTTTCCACATGGAGTGACCCTCTTAGAAACTAAAACATTCCAGAAAAAAACAGACGGTCCAACAAGCAACTAGGAACTTATAAATGTTAACCTTCCTTTTTTTTTTTTTTTAAATCATACTGAGAACTTGTTTACTCCAGGAAACAGCAGATATAATTATACTCCTATAATTATGTAAAACAATTCCCAGTAATGGGTAAGCTTACTCCAGAAGGGTAGTGACTTTTTCCATTTCACCTTATTTTGCTTCAAAGACAGTTCACTGCAGAAAATTCAGCCAGTGCTTTAAAATTATTAATCCTTTCAAAGGTAAAGTATCTTTTTTTTTTTTTTTTTGGTAAATTTTTTTAAAGATTAACCCATTATGTAACAATTTTGAATGATTGTTCTCATCATCCCATGCAGGACATGCATGTAGTACAGCATGAATAGTCACCTTTATCTGCTAAACAAATTCAGATATGCCTGCTCAGATGCACGTGTGACTGTTGGTTCCATTAAATGTTAATTCAAGAATGAAGCTAAAGCAAACTGTTTGACCCCAGTGACGACTTTCCCAAATCCACTTTTCTACCAACAGGCATTTCGCATGAACAGAGCCCCCCCAAAAAATAATAATCCAGCTAATAACAAGCAGACAGAGGAAAAATTGTTCTGATTTTCCAGACCCTAAGCTACTGACTTTCCAGACCCTAAGCTACTGATTTTCCAAGGCTACGAGGGCACCACAAGGGCTGGGGTTACTCCTCTCAGCGGGCACCGTGCTCTTTTGCTCTTCTCTTTGCACCAGCCGAGGGTGGGGAGAGGCCACAGAGCAGCGTGGGACATCTCCTGCCCGAGGGCCGCTGCTCCCGCATCCCCCTAACGCCGGGAGGAGGGTGGGGGCACGGACCTGGCATGGGGCCACCCAAGGGAGACCAGGCACCAGTGTTTTCCCCCGAATGCAAGAGGCATAGACTCCCTCCTAGCAGGGGATGGGGTGTCCACACTCAGTAGTTTCATTTGGGGGAAGGCGGGGGGGGGAGTTGAGTCATGTGCATCTGCAGAACTAGTTCTGTCAGTGCTACTGGAAAAATATATAATGAATGTTTTTTTAATTGAACCTTCTCGATCTTCACAAGTATGTAATGGGAAAAGCACTACCATTAAACAGCTGGGGGGTCTAAATTAGCTATAGAAGCCCACACCAAAAAATCCACATGCTGCTGGTAGATTCACTTTCTGTCTTTTTCATTTATTTTATTTCATTTTTAAACCTTTGAAGCAGCATAGGCACTTTGGAGTTGCTACTCCATTTCCTTCACCACCACAGTCCAGTTGCAACATTTTCTTCCAGTTCAAGCAGAGATCATACCTGCACTGGGCAGCATAGACTGGCCAAGAGTGCAGATGCATCAAACGAGTGATACCCAGTGTCTTCCACCATTAGCCGCAAATGGGAACGGAAGCAACAGCTATAGTGTCTTTGCAGTCAGACACGAAATCTGTCTCAGTTTGTCTGTGTTTATAACATAACAAAACTGAACTACATCAGTAAAGAGAATAATCTCATGTTTAAAAAGAATAGAGTTTTTTCCGAACAAGACAAAGCATGTTTAGAATACCTTCTTCCTGAGAGCTTTCAGTAGAAAACTTAACGTTTACCAGATTTAATTATTTCTACATGTAATAAAGTATGTTAAAAATATGAATTCTAATGCAATTATTTTCAGGAAGAGGAGAAATATCTCTAGACATTTGCTATGTAATAGAAGAGATAGGAAGCACACGCTGCAATGCATAAGGCCATCGCCAAGTGGTCTAGTTAAGACGAAAGCTTCACATCTGTAAAGTTGCTGGACAACTGTCCTCAGAGGTTTTTTTGTCCCCTTTTCAGAAAAATAAGCTTCCAGACACTCAGAGTATTGACCTGAATGAACCACAGTAATTCCCAAATTACTTCTTCAGGGTAATTATATCTAGTAAGGAAGCTGCAGGTAATTTCCATGAATTACCAAGAAAGTTCCATCTTCCCTTTTGCTCATCACACACAGCCATCTTGTAATGGAGGAGTGGTTTATCTGGACAGATGAGCAAGGCTATGCTTTTATTTATTTTCTAACATGAAGAAAATCCAGTTAGAGATGTAGAGCTCCAAAAAGAATTATCTCCATAATGCTATCCAGGTAGCACTTCCTCTACCTCCAGTACCTACCAACCCAAGAACACTCCATCGTTCTCTTTCACACGCACGCTTCAGAACCTTTGAAGAGACAAACACCTGCAGACCAGCAACGTCACAACTTCTTGTGGAAACAGATCAATTGCAGCAGTCTTGCCATCCAGACCACTCTCAGCACATGCCTCTTCACAGCTCTTCAAACATACCAGCAGAATTCTTACTTCTCATTTCCGACACAGCCACCCACAAAAAAAAAAAAAAAAAAAGCCCAAACACTTGACTCCGCTCACACATACACCATAAATTCCCTCACATGATTTGCATCCAAAGAAGTGACTGAAGAAGCCTGGACTTAAGCACCATGAGAAGAGCATAAATACACACCACCTTTTCCACCTTCCATTTCAAATTTACAACAAATCCACAAGGAGAGATCTTTAGTCTATTCAGTCCTTTCCCCCTCCACCCAAGTTACAACAGCCATCTCCTCCTACGCTGGAAGTCTCCACTCCTGCGTCCAACTCAGCTTAGGTAAGTCAACCCTTTGCTTAAAAATAAATGCAACTGGAAAGACTCCTATCGGCTTAGAATTTCCATAAGTCAAATGCAATCTTGTGAGAGAAAATGGGAACACACATAAAACAGCAGTTTTAAAGAAATTAATAGGTAATTAATTGACAGAGAATTAAAAGAAGTTTGTTTCCAGGACTGAAACACAGCTATATAAGGAATCCAACAGTATTGGATACTGCAAATTAGGTGTTTCACATGCCACTTTACAGTAGTTAAAGTCAGTAGAGAGTGCCAGCTTTGCCATCAGCAGAAGTACGTGGTACAATCCTTGCAAGTGGGCAGTCATACCAGTAAAAGCATTCCACATGCTTAGAGCTTGAGCTCACTTCTTACCGGACTAAGGCTGCTTTCTATCAGTAAGACTTAAGAAAAAAAAAAAGAGCCAATTAATGAAAGTTGTGCAATATTTGTGTCACCGATGAGTACAGCAGCTGCAATTCTTCCTTTGTTGCTAGCTCTATACCAGGTGTAACGGGCTCCAGTGGAATCTTCCAGCCCCAAACTGGACAAGAAGAGACCCACCGGCCTGCAGGCTGTAGGGAAACACAGACGGCCGTGCCAAGAGACAGTTCTCTGACAAATCAGCAGCTGCCTGACCAAAGCTAGGCTGACCTAGGAACCTGCACGGAAAAAACATCTCAGCGGGGTTCCTCGGCTGCCTTTTGTTTGGCTTGTAACTGGCCACTGTGTCCTGACCAGCCTCCTTCTAAGAGGACGCTCTTGTTGGGAGCGGGACATTTCATAGATCAGACGAGGCTTGCCATGAAGTCAGTGACAAGCACAGTTTAGCCAGGTATGACAAAGATCCCTTAGGCAACAGACCCCTGAAGGGGGATTATTTAAAACAGAGCCAGCAGCAGCATAGGCTCAGCCTCTTTTGCAAATACACCAGAAGGAATCAGAGATCTCTGAGTTACGGTTATGAGCATCAATATAATCCTCAAAATCAGACAAACTAGGATATTTCTATCCATGTAACTTCAGAATGCTTTAAAATAAAATATTTTTAGCCCTGATCAATCAGTACTTCAGAAACACAAATTACTTCCAAAAAGTATTAAATTTCCCACACACACACACATCCTCCTAAGAATATCAGAGTAGTATCAACAAACAGCAAGGCATCAATTCTCAAGTAAATAACCAATGTCACAGGTATTTCTTTTCAGTTATATCTCTGTTGTATACAGATGCTGAGTCCAAGATATACCTTTTAATAGTCAAGTGTAATGCTTTTGGTTTCTTCTAATACATCTGTGAGCACAGTTTATTTTTTATGTATCTCCATAACTATAGAATTGGCATATTTGCAAACTGTTGAGAAAAATTCATTTTAGTTACAAGGAAGTAGTAAATAGGCCATAGGCAAATTTGTTGAATAGTGTAAAAGAAAATTCTGTTTCTCCTTAGAAATATTACATCCATGTGCGGAATCACTATCTAGAAGTGTCTTTTGCTCACTACCTTTTGAATAGGGTATTATGTTCTGAAGTGGTCAAGAGATTTAACAACACACACAATTTTAGTGGGTAACTCAACAGATCAGGTTAACTGCTCTTCTGTTTCATCCTCTTAAATGCTTTACAAAATCTCCTCACAGGACAGAGATCTCTTCTGACTTTAGACATATAGAAGGTGACATGTCTTTTCAACTTCTTTAGGAAGTAACAGACACTCCTTGGAAGCAACTTATCCCACTTAATCTAATACTGATCTCCAGTTGTCCTGTGGCTGGGCAAAAATTCACTTTTCTAAACTTGTTTACGTACATAGCAAGTGTGAAATTTAACCAGACGCATTTACCTTCTTCATTTCAGAGAGGCCAAAAGTAATTTAACAACCCTTCAAATAAGGAACAAGTACATATGTGTTTCATACAAGGTACAGCTGTGCTCCATGACATCCAGTACAATACTTCTGCTCCTGTTTTCAATCTTTCCTACAAGATGTTGGGGAGAGGAGCCAGAAGCATTAACTTCCTCCGTAATCACAACTGCTTTTACACTCACCTGAGACCTCTTGCACCAGCACACCTCCCTTTGGTAACAGGGCACATTGGTCCACATTCACAGCTGCGCCTGGACTGAGTACTCTCAAAAAAGCACAACATGCCACTCCATGCTGTTCAGCTCCTATGCCAGAGTTTGGAATGCAAAACAGCAGCAAACAAATATAACTAATGTAAACCTTTTTGACTTTAAAAGCCTTTTAGTTCAAGAAAAACTCCACCCCACAACATGGAGTGCCATACTACCAAAGCTCCAACACATCCCATCTCCTTAAAATACTTTGCCATTCTTCTGCTGCTGTATGTTACATTTAATTCCACCTGCTGATTCCTGTACGGCCCCTCCAACTAATCCGGGCAGACAACTTCATTAACCTTTACACAGCAGCCTGCTCAGTAACTGTCAAGTTGGGATACTGTTGGACTTTGGAAAAAGTCGGCTACAGCTCAAAGGTCTCTAACAATCCGGATCATCTCTCTGAAAAGGAGGAGGGAATATTGTGCAGCATCTTGATGTATTGCCATCAAATGTTAATTTACTTTGTGACCTGTAAGGCATCTGGAAGCAGAATATGATTACTGAGATGAGATACCCTAATGCAATATATATATCACTATTTGTTGCTGTGGTTACGGTTATCAAAGACCGTAATAAAACACATTATACCATATTAGGGTGGGAAAAAAAAATTAATGATTGCCCTATCATTTTCCTATCTTCTTCCACAAGAGTTCAAACTGGTTTGAAAATCAGTGTTATTAGACCTGACTTGAAATGCAGGTAGTGTTTTATCACTCAGCATCATTATCAATGATAGAGCAGAGAGAAAGCGTAGCAAAGCTCAATGGGGAGGGGAAAAAAAAAATTATTTCTTAAGAGCAGGGGCACTTCCATTCAATTTAAAGCTTAGTTATACCTATGCATTGAGTAGCAGATATACACTGGGCAAAACTGCCCTTGTATTTTTTAATACAAGGCTGCCTCGCAATCAGGCAGTTACAGCTGGTGACTTGAACCCTTACGTTAAACACCAGAGTCAGGTTGGGTAGACAGCCTCAGACCTCTCTCCTCCCACCTCTGCCAAACTAGTACCACGACAGGTGGACTCACCTGGCAGATCAACAGCCCTGCTGAGTACCTGCACCCACCACCTCCCTCCAGGGTGCCAGAAAGAGCCGAGTGATTCACCAGATGCCCCCCAACCTCAGGGTAGCGCAAGGCAAAGTCAAACATGCAAAATCCTGCTCAGTGCACAGCCTTGACCAGGTCTGCAAGAACAGGGAATGAATTTACCTATGAACTCTGGAATCATCTGCTATTTGATAGGGAAGCAACATCAGTGACTCAGAAGTCCTGTTGTCAAGCAACAAGAGAAGGAAAGTGGTTGACTGAAGAAAAACCTCTGGCGTTTTGTGTTCCCTAAAACATTATTTGTTTTTCCAGGTCACAACGGACATGTTGCCTCTACACCCACACTCAGCCCCTCTGGAAAAAAAAAAAAGTAATATGTCAGTCTCGGACAAAAGTCTTCTACAAGTTTTGTTTATTTTCATCTGCCAAGGTAAGAGAAAATGAATGACAGGCTCAGTCACTGACAACTTTTCATGCATTATTTCACAGTTAACATATGCACCAAGCTTCTGGATACCCAGCTGCTTGACATAAGTGCCCAGAGGTTTAATTTTTCAGCCTGCCTAACGCTCTTCCTGATGTTTTGTATTAGTGATATACAATTCAGAATGCAGTATTTAAGATTCTTTAAATCCTCATGAAACAGTGTTACTGGATTAAAGTCTGCTAGGAAAGCTAGTTCAGGTAACATTTTGAACAAGATTAAACTTCGAATCATTTATATAAAACAGTAGCAACAACAGAAAAGTATGCAAAATTGTAGGGAAAAAGCAAGCCTTAAATAAAGGATACCTTTTAGCAATGATTTAATCTAGCAACAACCTTAAAGATTCAATGCAGCAGAAGAAAATAACCAGAGCATTTAAAACCCTGCTACACCCTCCCCTTCTATCAGACACCATAGGAAGGAAAAGTAGTCTCTCAAGACCCTACTAATGGCTCTCCAGCCCTTTATGCAGGCTGTACAACACCAAAATCTAGAAAAAAAAATAGGGGGTCCACTACATAAATATTTATTCTTAGGCATTCTGCTTTTTTCTGCTCTGCTGCTAAGATCAGTGTCAATCTAAAAATGCTTTCTGGAGTGTATAGATATACGGATGCATACCTGTTTGCAATATTCCCAGTAAAATAATTTGAGCCGTTCATGACTTGGCTCAAGTCAAGACTTGATCCAGCTGATCAGGAGCTTTAGGTGCTCACCACTTCTGAGGATCATCCTCTGATGTAGCTGTAACAAAAGATTTGCCTCCCAGGTTGAGCAAGAGATCATTAGTTTCCACTAAAAAAGGCAAAAGAGATTATTTTTTTTTTCCCCCTCAAGTCTCCTGATAGGAAACATTTTCCAGGTTTTAAAAGGGCTTCAGTGTTTATAGAAGTATTTGGGGTCAAAAAATCTTAAAACTGCCTTCCTGAAACACCGGCAAGCTGTCACAGCAGCGAGAAACGGGGCACTCCGTAACGCAGCTGGCAAACACCACGCTGCTCTCCACCTGTGAAGCACAGGCTCACCTCGGCGTTTCCTAAAAGACATCCAAAGCCAACTTGGTCCAGAAACTTCTCTCCACCACATCCCGTTCCCTGTGATCTGTTGGCAGGCACCACCACATCGGTGGAGACCAACCCGAGCACAGTGGCCACTAGATGGAGATAAAAGAAAGAAAAGGCTGCAGCTCGGGCGAAAGGACAAGGAAAGGGGGGAGAGGGGCTCCTGCAGGAACTTCCAAGGGTAAGGGAAGTCTTGTTTTGTTGAAATTATGCATTGTTTCTACCGGCAGACGCTGTTATTTATCTGCAGGGTTCTAGGGAAGTGACATTAAGAAATCCCCTTCTATTGAGAGGTTTTCACCACGCAGAGAAAATGAAGGATTTTGCAAAAAAAAAAAAAAACAAACAAACTTACTTTTTTTTTTTGTTTCTTTTTTCTGACACCTCTGTAACAGAGGCTGGCAGCATAGTGTGTGCTGTACTCATCCAACCGTGCTAACCTGTCCTTTCCTGGCAACTTCTGTATGTATCCTGGCCACTAACAGTCCTGGGGCAACAACAAGAGCAATGCAATTAAGCATCATTTGCTGTTTGGGTGTTCTTTTGAGGAGAGTGACTGTTTTATTTGAGTCATTGACACTAAACATTTGGTAAGTTTTATTTTTGAACATGGCTCAGTGAAACAAAAGAAACTGCTGAAGTAAAAAAAATAAAATCATATGCAAGTTTCTTCCACATCGCTACTGATTGTTTCCAAGTGTCAAGCCTAAATCTCTCTGATTTTGTTGTTAGGAGATGTATTCAGACAGCCAAAAAAGTTACTCGAACCTTTTAGATACTGGTCCCACAGCCTGAGTGCAAGAAGAGTTTACCCATGTAAATCTTATTTGCACACACAAATGAAGTTAATGTTGATTTGTCCTTCTCTAGACCATCACTAGATAGGGGGGTGGAACTAGATGATCTTTAAGGTCCCTTCCAACCCAAACCATTCTGTGATTCTGCTTGTTGGTAACACAGCACTCGTGACACTTAGAGGGCAGATTTGTCAGGCTAAAAACACTTTAGATCCTTGCCCAAACCAGAACCTACGTAGCAAGGTGGGCAGGCTGGCAGACATTGCAAGAATGCAACGTAATCCTGCTAGTAGTCCTGTCAGAATGATTGATTACTAATACTTCCAAAAAACCACCAACAGCTGTGTCTTTAAAGCCCTTAAAGACTGTAACTCACTGCTTGTTGTTTCTGTGGTAACAAGATAAAATAGTATTGATAATATAATTTAATGGCTAAATAACAGCAGTACTCCAGCTAATGTTCTAGCCATGACCCATCAGCTAGAAATCGTGGTGTACCAAAAGGTCATTCAAATTTGGGCAACCATTTGTAAATATTATTCTAGCTCCAGATGACAACAGAGACTATTAATGATCCAGTTGCAGGGCTACATCTGATGGCAAAGAATTTCTTATTCCTCATTAGAGTAACCTATCCTATGAGTTCTATAATATTGTATCAGGTCTGGCTGGGATGGAGTTAATTTTCTTCATAGCAGTCTGTATGGTGCTGTGTTTTAGATCGGTGACCAAAACCATGCTGATAGCACAGTAATGTTTTAGCTGTGGCTGAACAGTGTTTGCACAGCGTTGTCACCTTCTCTGTTTTTCACTCTGCCCCCCCCAGTGAATAATAGATTGGGGGCACACAAGAGGTTGGGAAGGGACACAACTGGGCAGATGGCCCAAACTGACCAAAGAAATATTCCACGGTGTATAACATCATGCTCAGCAATAAAAAAGGAAGAGCAGGGAATTTTAAGGGGGTTAGCCATCTTTGGCTCAGGAACTGGCTGGGCATCAATCTGTCCATGGGAGGTGGTGAGTGACTGCCTTTGCATCACTTGCTTGCTTTCTCTCTTCTTCCACTTGTCCTTTGCTTATTAAACTTTTTTTTTTTATCTTGATGCAGAAGTTTTCTTGCTTCACTCTTCCTTTCCTCTTCCCTTGTCCCACTGGGGGTCAGGGGAAGTGAGCAAGCGGCTGTGTGGTGCTTCGCTGCTTTCCAGGGTTAACCTACAACAAAGGCAAAAAGCTAATGGAGTCAGAAAAGGTTGAAAAGCGTGACTCAACAATTTTTGTCTCCATACATGTAATACCCACCCGCCTCACCCCCAACACACACAGAGCTGTGTGTTCAGGTTTAGGATTCAGGCAGAAATCCCAATTTTCACATTACCCTAAAAGAAAGATCCCTGCCTGGCTTTTGGAAAGCCCCCAAAGGCTTCCTCGAGTCATGACAGGGCTGACAGCAGCTTAGCTGGATCTATATCCTCAACACTGGAGCTATGAGAAGCAATAAGATGCAGTTAGTGGTAGAGCCAGGCAAAACACTGGATGCAGAAAACATGACTGCCGGCACCATTCTCATGTTGGAGAGGCTGTATAGGTGCAGGGGACTCCACAATGCACATTCTCCTTCAGCAGACGATCTAGAGTCATCTGTTCAGGCCCACGAGCAGTATCCAGGGCCCCACTAAGTTTTAAGACAGCTCCAACGTTACCGATTACCTCGGGTCCCTGCACAGGCATAGCTCCTTGCTGAGTTTATGCTATGTACGTATGCCTGCAATACCTTAAATGATTTTTGATTAACAGGACAATTTTTCAATCAGCAATGAGCTGCATGCAAAAAAGCATATGCAAACATTTAGACAAATCACTTGGAGTTTTTTGTTTGGTTTTTTGTTTGGTTTTTGGCTTGGGTTTGGTGGTTTTTTGTTTTGGTTTTTTTTGTTTTGTTTTGGGGGGGGGGGTTGGGTTTTTTTTTTGTTTGTTTGTTTGTTTTTTTGAAGTGGCAAGCTTAATATCCAGCAGGACATTTCACACTTTGCTCTAACTAGAAATGGTGAAGCTGAGTCCAGACTGCCATATCAGAACAATTGACTTAGCTCTACCGCAGACAGAGCCCAACTGCAGAGTTCCAGAAGTGCAGGAGCCAGAAACACAAGTAAATAAAATCAGAATTTCACCCCAGGATCAACATTTAAATATACAGATGTCCAGAGTGCTCCTGCACTACGTATACAGTGAAAATTGTGGCCTATTTCCACATATTGAAATGGTTTAGATGAAGCATTGATGGCATCCTTCTATAACATCTTTTACAAATTAATGTCATAACACAGATGTGGATATACAGTTATAATCTACAACAAGATATAAGCTATTGCTTCTCCTTCCCTCTGTTTTTTGTTAAAACAAAAAGAAACCGGTTTTAACATAGACTTAGCCTTTCGGAACAAAAACACATGCCAACTGCTGTTGACAGTATTTTCCACTTCCTTTGAACCTCATTTGTCTAGGATTAGAAATCATGTTTTCCTTGTTAACAGACCACTTTGTAAATAATTGATAAAATTGCTAATTTCTGAATTGCTTTCCCTTGGCTCCTTACAGCCAAGAGAATCATACGCAATTAATATTATCTGTAGGCTTAGTGGCAAGTCTTCAGGCAGAACACTGCCAATTCACCTTCACTCTCCCCCCACTACCACACACTTCAAAAAAATCCATATGTGTGCTCACAAACGTGAAAGAAAACATCTTCAAAAAACCCTCCACAAGTGATGCATACAAGGTTAGCATGCTACAAAATTCACTTGCTTGGTACACAAATGCTACTGAGATTGCTGGATAGACTCAACATTTTCAGAGCAGATTATCTTGCTTTCACCTCACTGGGACCTTAATAATTTTTTATGGTCTGAAGGGAAAGTTTGCCCTCAATAGATGTTCATCTAACACTCTGGAGACATCAGGCTCAAAACACTGAGTGAATTTATTAGGTAAATTCCTGCTGGCTTCAATGCAACCTGAATCTCACACCAACACAAGTCCTGCAGCTCGGGGCTGTCATATGGGCTCTGGCAGAGGAGCCGCCATTTATCTCCTCCAGCTCTTTCATTTGGCTGGAGACTAACACCAGGAGCAAAAGGGGCAACAAGAGCAAGCGTGCAACATTTCTTTAGCTACTCCAAGTTCACCGCGCTACCATACTGGATTGTGCTAGCCAGCTTCAAGCTGCAGGAGCAGAGGAGTCAGCATTTGTGTTGCTGCTGTTGCTGTGATAACCTCCAGCAGAAGGGAGACAAGAGCTACAGGCAATAACACCTTCTACCACGGCTGCTGAATCCGACAGACCCCTCAGAGCAACATAACAGGTACCTTCCAGATGGAAGGGAAGGCGGCAACCACTGAGATACTAAAATAAAGGCAAATACTTGAAGACCGTATTTGTTTAGATCTGTCAAAACCAAAAGGGCCAGGGTAGGAGAGAAAAAAAGAAGCCACAAGATTAATTTCTTAATTAAGCCCTACCAAAATAAAAGCTTACTGACTTCAGTGAAGCTCCAGTGCCCTTTTGTGCCTTCTGGGGGGAAAAAAAAATCCTAGATCGTGGTTGACACACTTTCATTTTGGTTTACTGTTAAAGTCTACAAATAACTGGACGCAAACATAAAAGTACCACAGAATCTGACACAACTGGGAGATGTCATCTAAACCGTCTCAGAAGGTAAAGGAGCAGGGATTATCAGGGAAATAAAAATTGCATGGAAATGGGCATTTACAAGTTACCAACTGATGCACACAAACTTTCTCTACAGACTGGACCATCAATCAGTGGATGCTGGTTGATCACTACCTGTGTTTCTTTTAGGAGTACTGAGGTGGAAAAATTTTCTTCTTGGAAAGCTGATTATAAGCATCAAAAATTTTCAGTGCAGCTATAACTTTTTCAATTCCCTCAAGGCATTTTGTTCTGAAGTTTTTACCAACAACTTTAATGCCATACTTCAAATAGAGTCAACAAAATTAGATTAAAACAGAAGATTGTCTATCGTGACAACAGACTACATACCTGCAAATCAAAATCAAAGAACTCTTACTAGCACTAATACAGAAAACCAAAGCAGTGCCATACATCAGATTTACTCCTCGCCTTGCACTAGCAATGCTTACATTTTCTGAAGTCTGTCTTGAATTCCATTTCCCTTCACCAAAACAAGATGCTAACTTATAGACAGAGTTTTACTCTGAACACAAATAAGAAAACATTTAAGAAGGGCAAGTGGCTTAGCCCATAGTACGTGTATGAGGAACAAAGGACTGCTAAGCTCTGCACGACAGTTTCGTACCATCCAGAATTTGCACATGAAAGAAAATCTGTCAGCCTGAGAAAAATCTATCTTCAGCTGGTAATTTCATTTAATTACTCTCATTAAGAACAAAATTCAACTTCTCCATTGGCCAGCTCAATGTCCAGCCCCGAAGCAGGGACACAGAATCAAAGGAGTCTTATGGATGCAAGCAAGGAAATTTCACCCCGCATAGAAGCGACAGGAGCCAGATTCTCATCTCTGTTCCAGTATATTACAAAATTCTGCTACTGTAAGGAATTCCTCTTTCATAGAACCAAAGCACATCGAACAGCACAATGGCGGTCAGCCTTCAAGGCCACATCTACAGGGCTAAACAGAACAGAGCCACAGGCAGATTTCTGGTCCTGAGGCCAAGTGGCACAGGCTGGCCTGTCTGATCTCCTGTAGGAGCCAGCAGCCCCAAGGCACACCCATGAAGGGATCCAAACCCGGGCCAGTCCTGCATTACCACCGGTGAGATCAGTCCCTTGTGTGCCACCTGCATCCAGACACTCCCACAAGCCAGCAGCACGCCAGGGAACAACTCAGAAGGATGGACGAGCAGCCTTCAAGCTCATTCATTTAGCAGTACAGGTATAGCCTGAGAGTACCTGGGGACTTTGCATGAGGGAGTACAGCATTGACAAAACCCTGAATGCAGAGTTAGATACTGCACACTGATGCTGCTGTGACTGTAGAGATCACATGGCAGAAAAAAGCCTCTAAATGGGATGGATCCCTTGGCCTATGCAAAATGAGCATCTCCAGCAGCTTTGCTTCTCCTCTAGGTAGCTGGAACAGCTCAAAAGGGACATCAGAAACCAAGGTCTGGATGATTATACACAGGGAGAACAACATACGCTGAGGCATGCAAATGTATCCAGGAATTTGGAAAAGCCCAGGAGGAACGCAAACTGAGGGAGGATTCAGTTGCAGTTATTTGTGGCAGCTATATGTATGCACACTTACAGTTAATAACAACTATCAAGTTCCCTTCAAGACCCACTGCAATAAGATGAACGCTTAATTATAGCTCAGAACAATAATCTTTAGTCATGCCTCGTGTTGTAAAAATCCCAGTGTCAGGCTTTCATGTAATTATGCCTTTGATAAGCAAATGTGAGTCACAAGTGTTGACAGTAACTTCAAAAAAAAAGAAGTAGGTTTCTTTCCATGGTGGCAAGGGCAAGTAGATCGAAAGGACCTCCATAATTTAGAGAAAGAAACAGATGAGAAAATGTAGCCACAGAGCTATGCCCATAACCTTCCTCATACAGGCCTAGAAATTCCACTTGAACACTTTAAGGAAACATCTGAATCCAATACAGAAAGGATATCCTCATCCTCAACCTGTGACTCCCTAACACTTCTTCCCAATCGTGAAAGCCCACGCAATTACAGGCGACTGCAGTGGTACCTGGTGCTGATGGCAGCCAGTGTCACCATCTGCTTCCCCTTCCCCAGCAGGCCAGAAGAGAGATTTCCCTCAGCCACTCGCAAGAGGCACAACACAAGAACCACTGTAGGACATCAGCCCAGAGGTCCCTTCAGCTCAGTACGTTACCTGCCACCATGGCAAAGCCCTCCCAAAACAGACAGTATCAGCAGAAGTGCACAGCTATCATTTTCACAGATTAGCTTCCCAACATCCAGTGTGCTTTTCATGCCTGCCAGAAACTAATTTGAAAGCAGATCACAAAAGTTAAATAAAATAGGCTAAGCCTTATTTAAGTCAGGAAGGAGACTGAAATTTTTGCTTACAAAAATGCAGAGCTGTAAGTATAAAAGTAATGTTTGCACTGGACACAGAGTCTACGGACCTGCCTGCTCTCAAAGCCTCAGCCAGAATAAAGCTAAATTTCCTATTACAGGAACTGGATGTACATTAGTTTAGAGCTGCTGAAACTTGGATAGCTGTACTCTGTGCCCCCAAAGAGCCAGGTCTTTCCTTGGGCCTTGAGAGGAAACAAGCCGACAACATAACTGCTGCATGGGTAACGAGCAAAGTGCTGGTTGTGCCTTTACTAGAGTGAAATACTCTTGTGTTTGTTGTTTTGGCTCACCAACAAGAAAAAAAATAACCTACAACTGTCACAATTACATTGGCAGGGATTTTGTGATTCCTTTCCTCTGGGTTTTCAAATTATAGAAATAAATTCAAACATTTAATTAGACTTTGATGACTCCAAACTTTCCAGTGGAGAGCTGGGTGACACTTGTGGTGTTTGTGTCTTTTCAGAATGCACAGAAAAGCTTAATATAGATCTCAGGAAAGAGGTAAATAAATCACAAAATACCTAATTAAAGCACCTGCCATCCTCACAGCTCAGCCTTAATTCCACACCATCGTATGCTGACAACAGTCAGAGAGAGTATCTGGGTAACTTCTGCAAGCTTGAATTCACCAAGAAAAATGGTGTATGTTATTTTACAAATAAGACATTGGAATTTATTATTTACAAATAAGACACTGGAATTATTGCTCAAGAGCAATCAATAAGCAACACATTATTGAGTGCACCCTCAGCAAGTTGACAATGACACCAAGCTGTGTGGTGTGGTCAACGTTCTGGAGGGAAGGGATGCCATCCAGAGGGATCTTGACAGGCTTGATAATTGGGCCCATGTGAACCACATAGCCCAAGTTCAACAAGGCCAAGTGCAAGGTCCTGCACATAGGTCAGGGCAATCCCAAGCACAACTACAAGCTGGGCAGAGAATGGATTGAGAGCAGCCCTGAGGAGAAGGACTTGGGAGTGTTGGTGGATGAGAAGCTCAACATGAGCTAGTGAGGTGAACTCATAGCCCAAAAACAGTATCCTGGGCTGCATCACAAGAAGTGTGACCAGCAGGAGGTGATTCTGCCCTTCTACTCCACTCTTGTGAGACCCCACCTGGAGTACCACATCCAGCTCTGGGACCCCCAACATAAGGAAGACATGAACCTGCTGGAGCGAGTCCAG
>VXBL01007663.1:121395-213053 GCA_013400195.1 Aramus guarauna | reverse complement strand
AGGGGGGGGTGTCACCGCGGCCTGGGGCGGCCCCGGGGACGGCGGCGCTGGACGCGGCACCTGCGGCGCCGGCTGTAACTGGAAACCCGCCCGCCGGCTCCCACCTGCTGTTGCCATTCCGGGCCGGTAGCTCCGACCCGGGGAGTCCCGGGCCTCCTGGCGGCGGCAGCGCGACACCCGGCTGGGCCGCGGCCCGTCCGGGGCGGGGGTCGGGGCCGCCTGCGGGGGTCCCCGGCTGCTGGGAGGCGGCGGGTCCTTTTGGGGTGGGGGGGAGAGTCATCCCTCCCCCTCTCCGCACCTGACAGCTGCGGGAGGGACGGGGGGAAGGACGGGGGGAAGGCGGCGGCTGCGCTGCGCTGTGGGAGCCGTGTAGCGCCCGGGAACGCTCATCTGGGCGTCTGCGCTGAATGAGGGACAGCGCTCTGGGAAGAACCTGGAGATACACCTTCGCCTCTCAGGAGGCACGGAAAGGCAGGAACCACTGATGTCATTGCTCGGAAGTAGCTATGGAAGGGGCCTGCAGTGCTCCCTTGCTGACTGGCTTTCGTGCTGCAGTATCCTGAGTGAAATATGAAATGTTGCTGGAATAGAGAGATAGCAGTGCCTTGATGAGGAGGTTTGATAGTGCAGCAAGACTGCTTTGTGAAGTGTGTCTTTTTACTGATAGCTACCTTGCTTTAGGTTTCTCGCCTTGAAAACCGCATCACGTGCCACTATCAAGTTTCTGAAACGTGACTTTGGCAGCAAAGGAAACTCCTTCAGCAGCCAGCAAAAATATTTCTGTTGAGGATGGTTATCTGCCATCATTTTGGAGATTATGACAGCCTTTGGAACTCTTTTAACTTTTCTTTGTTGGTAAATATCTTTGTCATTGTTGACGTTACTTCAGTTTCACTGAGCCTGAAAGATGTCACTCACAAAGGGCGCTGAGCAGTTCAATTATCCAGCTTTTGCAAGCCAGGCTAGCCAGCACAGTGACTTACAGTGCTATCAGACTTGCTTTTTAGAATTGGCAACTTAAGTGGCATTGAACTGGTGTTACAGTGGGAATTCTTTGTATGGCTTGTCGGATATAGTTGTGGCTTAAATCAAGAATTGCTTTTGTTTGTCTTATAATCAGCCTGCATAGTTTTTAAGTGGTACCAGAGATAGTATTTTCTGGGACTGTAGTAGTCTTCCTCTGCTTTA
This sequence comes from Aramus guarauna, assembly GCA_013400195.1. Classification (NCBI taxonomy): domain Eukaryota; kingdom Metazoa; phylum Chordata; class Aves; order Gruiformes; family Aramidae; genus Aramus; species Aramus guarauna. The sequence continues at coordinate 211,865 of VXBL01007663.1, read as the reverse complement.
TTAGCAGTTACGAACATAATTCAGTGTGTTTAGCTTTGTCACTCTCTGGCATGTAGAATGTGTTAGGTTGCTGCAGCTGATGCAAGAGACTATTTTATTATAGACTAACTATTTACTGACAAACAGGGCTTTGTATCAATGTCTAGTAGCTGTGTGTTTCCACATAACTTTATCCTACAGTCGTGGGGGAAAACTTTGTGGTGCAAATAGAGACCCCTCCTTGGAGTACAGGTAGCCTCCACCATCTTCTGCTGGAGTGTGGGGCTGGGGCAGTAGTGAGGGGAGAAGGATGAGTTATGAGATAATGAGAAGATATGAGCTAACTTCTTTAGATGTTTGCAGCCTTTTAGTCATCTGAGTGAACACTGATGAGGATAAGGTAACGATCACAGAAGGCTGAAGGATTAGCATGGGTGGGTCAGATGTGAAAGCTTGTTTGGCAATGCCTTGACTTTGGGACAATAGAAATTTTTTTTTTTCACTCCAGATTACCTCACCACACCTCACTTACTGTTTCAGTTTTCCATTCACACTGAGCAGCAAACACTAAGCTGAATATTTCATACGCCAGCATAAAGTATTTTGTGATGAATTTCCTCACAAATACCAAATGTGTGTATGAATGAAGAAAGATTTAGGTAATACAGTGGCGAATACAGGGAAAGGGGGGCTATGGGAAATGAAGTACTTTCCCTCAAACTTAGCTGTTGCCCTTTGAAATATAAGGGAAGATGGTGCTTGTCTGCTCTTGAACACGATGGGTCAGTTGGGTTGTGTGCCAAGCCCAACAGAGCTGCTTGTGCTCTTTGAGTCCTAGAGCGCCTGTAGTTTTCTTCCATACTGAAACATAGGCGCATCAGGGAAAACATTTCTGAAAATCTAAGCTTAGAGTCAGACATGGATTCAGTGAGTAAATAATGAAGTGTCTGAGATTTGAGGAAGGAAAAATGAGTTTGAAAAGGTAGTGTGATACCATTTCAGAGTTATTGACACATAATCCACATGTTTCTATTGCACAACTCCAGTCTGAAGGGGAATTTCAAACCTTGCTACCAATGTAGGGATAGTTGAAAGAAACTTGGATAATAAATTCCAACCAGTGAGTAATTTGGTGTTATATTGTTTTCTTCAGTTTTGGCATTGCTAGCTGTATGGAACTGAAACCAAATATAAAGCAGTTTTCATGAAACATAGCCACTCTTACATTGCGTGACTTTCAAAACCATTGTTTTACCAAATGCTGCCCTTAACATAGTGTTTACTTGATAGCTTCTTTGAGTGTGTTGACACAGTCTCTATGGACCTGAATTTGTGTGCTAGTCCCAAGCCCGTCGTCATGTGATAGGTTACTCAGCTTTGACTTCAGTGGCTTTTCTGACTTGTAAAGTAACTTTTGCTTGCCAAGTAAGAACTCTGCAGCCTCCCTAACACGCCACTGTTGAGAGATGCTCCTGAGGTTCCTGTTCAGACTGACTTAAAAGTTTCATTTTTGGTGTAACCTCCTACTAGATTGTTCTGGTGTGAATAGGATAATTTCTAATCGGTGGCAGACAGTAAACTGAAGAATTACCTCTAGGTCCAGAGGAACCCTACTCAAATAAAAGGTGGCTATTTGATTGAGAAGTACTATTGTCTCTGTCAAGCCCTTCTATATCTTAAAGATAATATATTTCTAGCACTAAGAAGGCACGCCTCACCTTTGCTTATTGCAGCTTAACTGCAGCAGTTTGTCTTTTCTCTCAAGTCAGACACGATTATTTAGAAATTCTTTGAGAAAGCCTGGTGCCATACTGGATTTCTTGGTATTTGTTCTCTTAAGCTGGGCAGGAGACTCTTTTGGGTATGTGTGTGGCAGTATTTACAACAGCTATTTGAACACTTCATTGCATTATCTTAATTCTAAATTATAGGCCCACTATTTTAAAATGTATCTTATGTTTTGGTAGATGAGGCTTCTGTGCCTTTTGGGCATCTGACTTGAAGACAAACTGGTATCCCTTTCAATCTAAGGGTAACAGTTTCGTAACCTTTTCTGTCACTTGACCACTGGCTGTCGGTACTTCTACTGCAATTCAAAGTGTGAGTGTGTCAGTGGCGCCCTGGCAGTAGAGTACAGAATTTCAAATGCGGTTCAGCTCTGCGCAGTGGGCACTTGTGTAGCCGTTCCCTCTCCAGTGCTCAGGCTTGAGCCACACTTAATACATTCAGTTTTCTTGCTTCTTTCACTTTCTTCAGTGGCTTCTGATTTCCTTACATGGCAGAATTCAGTCTGTGTGTATGGGAACACCAGTATGTCTTTACTTTCCTTGATGGGGTGAGATCTACTCTCTTCTCAATAGGACTAGGAGAGTGGTTTACTCAGGCAGTTGGTTTATTATCTTTTTCTAATATCCTCTCCTCTGGGGAGGCTTTCTCTTTAAGTTGTCAACACAGTGCTCCTTCCTCCAAAACACTGGGGCTGCCAGCTACCTTGAAGGATGTGGGTTAGTTGTGTAGTGTGATACAGCAGCACTAACCAGAGCAAGCGCAAAGTGAACTTGCGTGAATACTGAAAACAGTCTGACCGCAGGACTTCAGACCTCCTGGTGGACTCATGTAATCAGCTGCTGTAGAGCTATCCCAGGACTTCCTTCCTCTAGATAGGAAACCATAAAGAAGCTTCATGTGACTAAACTTGATGCAATTGTGCAGTTCTCTGGCCAAATGGCAAGTGTACAGCTTCTAAATAGCCTTTCCTTTATGATGCTTTTGTACTTTTATAAATTTGTTTTTAAAGGCAGAGGTTATTAATCTGCAAACTTGATTTGAGAAACAAAATGTTTACTGCCTTGACGGAAATCAACAATATCAAAAACGTAATCTGAGATTGCATGAATTTGTCCCTGTTAATTGGCAAGGATGCATCTTCTAGGGTTGGATCAGGAACTTGATATAATCAGGTGCTGCAGTTGCACAAGTGAAGCTGATTCTCTTTTCCCTTAAAGTACTCTCATCCATCCTTGAATTAAGCTCTGTTCCTGCTTTCCACCACTGTATTTGTGTTCAAGCGTGTCCAGCAGCAGCTGAAGTGAGTCCAGCCTTGTCTTTTCCTGCTATGCTTTCCATATAGCCAGTGTTCAGTCTTCGGAGTCCATTGCTGACAGGTAAGTATAAATCATAATTTTATGAAGACCATCTTGTTTCACAGAAAGTGGTTCGTACATCAAGTCTGTCAGGGGATTTTCCTGCTTTCAGTTGCTCCCCAGAAATGTTAGGGTTGGTAAGTAGTGTGATCTTTCAAAAAATATATTAAGTTCTTGTTTTTTCTGTACTATCCCAAGGTAGTATAAATCCTGGATCATAAGCAAGTGATCTTGACTTGGCCTTCTGAGAAAGGACTTGTACCAGGTGTCCTTCTGGGAGTGGTGCTTACATTAGAAGACAAGTGATTAGAGAGTATAACTTCTCAGGGATTTTTCCATTCTCTTCTCTGGCATAGACTTAGAAGTCTGAAGGGGTGACTAAGGTCACCACTTAGTTCACAAAATGGCACTGAGGTGACAGGATCCTTCTGAACTATGAATAAATTACTGGGCACTTCTCTTCCCATGTACAGTGGGAAATAAACCTTATTTAGATAAGAACCTGAATTTCTTATCTCTTTGGATTAATGCCCCGTAGATAGCAGTGTTTGCTATGTATACCTTAAGAACATCTGGGCAAAGGTGCAGGGCAGCACAGCAGTGCTGTAGCTTAGGTACAGAGTGATTGTGTAGTACCGGCGTCTCTTAGCAAGCATCCCTTACCTTCAGAGTACCGCCGTGCAGTAATTACAGGCTAGGCCGTAGCTGAGCAGACTCTTTGATGTGTATGGCCAGGGTGTGGGTGTCATACTCTGAACCGCTGTCACAGCACTTGTTGGGAGCGGTTAGCTGGGCAACGCGGCAACCGTGGTTTTCTTCCCTAACACCTCACTGTAACTACAAACAGCCCCATCCACTAGACACCTGTATCACTGAAACTACTGATGATGTGGAATATGTGTCCAGGTGGATTTGGATGGCTTGCTGTCCTTTCTTCCAAGAGGGAGGCAAAAAAATACTGAAGAGTCTTTATTTACGCAGGAAATACAAATACAGTAACAAAACCTAAATTATATCAAAGTAGCTTTTGTGTTTGAGATCCTTATTGTCAATGTTCCATGTTTCTAAAAATTGGAGACAAAGTAAATCATTAACTATAGTAACTAAAGTCCTCTTTGCAAGCAGACAGTGTAAACAATTGTCACTAATATATGCTTGCTTTTTTAAAGCACAACAACCATTAATCTTTCTCCCTCAGCAGGTTTCCATTATATGGAAGAGTAACCCTAGGGTAGCTGGGCTTGGCTAACAGGGTTTCAATTATGAAAAGGTTGAAGCCTGAAAGCATCTTTGTGTGGTCAAGAGATGGGAAATTCTGCCATTCTAAAAGCCGTATTCAAAAGGGTTCAGACTTAGATTGTTCAAATGTGCTAGATTGTTTTGTTAGCTTTGTATTTTTCAGTTTATAACAAACTTAACTTTTTGAGGTAGATTTCTTTAAGACAGATTGTTATACAACCAAGAAAGTCTTAGTTTTGTTTGACTTGTTTATTGTATCTCAGAGCATTAATAACTCTGCTTGGGTTTTTGATGCAGGTTAGATAAGGATGGATGCTGGATTTAATTCAAGTAACATACCTAGTTTTGCTTTGACAGTTTTACCTTCAATCTATTCTTGCATGAAACTATAAAGGGAGAGATTATCTTATGATTTTCAATTGAAAATATGCAGCTAGAATAAATATGTAAGCAGCCCTTTTCTGGAACCTATTGGAATACAAATGAAGCATCGGAACAAAGTGAAGTTTCTTTGATGCTAGTATATTTTTGATGATTGCTCTACTAGATACCCATAACATAGTATTTCCAGCCAAATGAATAATGAACATTACAAAACTTACTTTTTGCTATTGAAAAGTCGAGGAGTTGACTGTGGAAATCTGAAGTACTGCACTTGTTCTAGCACAGATAGTTTTCAAGTAGAGTGCTGCAGTTTAAGAAGAGCATTTAAAGTCTGAAGTTAAACTGGAGGTTGTGTCGATTTTTGTGTTAAATAGCAAAGAATGATATCGTTATCAGAAGTACAAGCAATATTTTCAACTTGCAGATATGCCATAATAAAATTGAGCAATACTTTATGTAACTTCATTAGAAATATTCCTAGGACAGATTGATTCAACATCAGTTTGATTTTTCTGTATTCTTGACATTTTGACTGTAGGCTCTTACTATTTGTGGTACTAGTGATGATTCATGCATTAATCACTAGTTGACACTGCAACTGCCTTCACAAGCTCAACAGCTGCTTTCCTGCCAAACCCAGCGAGCTGTTCCTCTGCCTTACACTGGCTGGAGCAAAGAGCAGGCAGGATCTCCTTTCCTTCACTGCTCAGTGTGTTCTTCAGTGTGTTCCTGCTAATTTTTTTTTTGCCTCTGTCCCTTATGCTTCACTCTCTCATCTGCATTCGTCTAAGAGCATGGGGGCAGATGACGCTGCGGCACAGCGCGCTCTGATCCCCATCCCTGTGCAAGTCAGCTTTCACAGTGAAACTCTTGCCACTTCATCGAGGACAGCTCAGTGTCTCGTGCTTGATGCGTCCGTCTCGTTGCTGACTCTGCAAATCCAGCTGCTGCTGAACGATCTTAAGGAATGGGGGTTTATAGCATTTGTTCCACACTAACGAAATCAAGATTCGTATTGTGGTATGAACTTAACCTTGCAAAAATCTAGTTGTTACACAGGTGGTATTTTTTACTGATTGTTCATACCCCTCATTGTCTATTACTTAAACCCACTGAGCTCGTTTCCAGAACCAGTCTTCCATTCAGTGCTTTCTGGTACTTCTGCATTGTTTTTTGTTATTCTCTAAATCATCTGTAATGGGCAGGTGTGTCCCATTTTCCTTCAGGTCAGCAACATTTTAATTGTTTTTCAGTCTTTTCTTTCCCCTGTATTTCTTTTTAAAACTGATTTTTTTCCACCTTCTTTTATTCTTTTACTGCCTATTACTTGTTTACTTTTAGCTCTAAAATTGCCAGGTTTTTAAAATAGCTATCAAATGAGGGGGTCAGCAGGCACACTGAAGATTTTTGTTCTAGCGTGTTTTACATTGTAGTGTCAGTTCAAGTACACTGTTTTCTATGCTGTGCTAGGAATCTTCAGGAAGGTGTAAGCAGCTTGTTCTTGAGAAAGCAAGTGCTTGGGTAAAACATAAACAAGTTCCAGATGTAAATTTAATTGAAAGCAACTTTGCAAATTGAAACTTCCATGTGGAGGAGCATCAATTATTTCTAGCACTGCACTGAACTGCAATAAATAACATTTTCTTTGTGAATGTATGTTCCTCAGTGAACATTGAGCTGGGCATAAAGTCAAAGGTAGGACAATTTTGCTTTGAAACAATCAGTTTTCTACACTGTCCATTCTTAAGCTATTTTTTCTTCTATCTGTAGTTTCAAGTCTAGACTCTTTAAGCAACTGGGTGAAGTGTATGTATGAATTCCACTTTACATTTGGGCCCTCTTTGGTGCTGGGGGAAGTTATATTGTTGCTAAGTGGAAGGCACAAGGGAAAATGCTTGTTGGGTGCCAGAGAAACTGTTTCCAATGTGTTCTTGTAACTGAAGTGCTTCAACTCCAGTTCAGCTGGCAACAGTCCATTTTTTTCTAATAATTGTCATAATTATTATCTTAACACAATTGTATGCACCATAGTTTTGTAGTGAAAAGTTTTAAAATTGGGACTTTCCTTTTTGAAGACTTCTTGGGGAGGGAAGCCAGCTAATGGGTAATCCCTCAGCTGGATGTTTTTGCTGTATCAGTAATTGAATGGATCAGTATGTTTGACTCTTTAAAGCTTATTTGCTTGAAATAGAGTGGTTTATGTCTTGCAGCTGCTTTCTTTTCAGGTTTATTGCAAGACTGAGGTTGTTGAAAATGCAAGCTGATGAAGTGCTAGCATGAAAATGGTGCAGGTTTTTTGCAGTGAGGTTTGCTTCAGAAGTGTATGTGGCAACAAACTGAGAATCAGAAAAAGAAAATGCTCTACAAGAAAGAGCTTGGGACACCTTGGTATGATTTCAGATACAGGAGCATTGTCCAGTTTGCCCTTATGGCAAATGAAGTATGAGATAACAGGTTGGATACAGCCAGAAAGCTGGTTACAGCACATCCCCTAGGTGAAGCTTTGTTGTCAGTGGATGCTGGCTGAAGCCTGTGCTGCTGTCAGAAAGGATGATCCTGTGCTCCTCTCATCATGTGTTCTTACCCTTTTAAGTCAGTACTGGTGTGGTCAGTTGTATTAGTGCTCTGAGCACTGGGGCGGGGGGGGAACAAGTTGGGGAAAAAACATGCTTTTGTCAGCAGCTCAGTCTGAGGTTAGTTTAAACTGGTCAGGAAAACATAACCTCAGTCTGTGTCAAGGTCTTGGCCCCTGGCCTCCTCTTAAGAGAGCATGATGACAGTAAAGAGAAGTTCTGCTGGCAAGGGTGGCGCGCTCCGTCACGCTATTTTTGGCAGTCCCTCCAGAACATCTGCAGTCAATCCGAGCTTTCTAAATGCCACATTCAGCACATGTACAGCTGAGTGTCCTGGTACAGCAGGAATGAAGACTGTGTGGTGTGCTGTGGGGGGATGGCTGAGTGCTATAGGCATGCAGGATCAAATATGCTAAGTCTGTTCTGGCTGAAGCTTGCGAAATAGCTGCTGTGTAGGGTGAACACAGAGTAGCTGCCTTGAACAGTATGACTGGTGTTTGTTGCAAGTTTTTGTTGGCCTCTGAGGACCCAGCATGTTAATAGTTTTGATTTGGGTGGCTTTGTCTTGTTATAAATGGTGTTAAATTTGTCCTTTGTGTGTTAGTGGTGTTTGAGCTAGTCTGGAGACCGTTAATGCCTGAGTTTCCAAACTCAACTGCTGTTTAGGATGTACAGTTGTACATATTTGTCTCTTTGGGATAAAAAAAACCCCAAACTTACGTGATGCCAAGTTAACCACTTGTCATTCTTACCAGGCTTTTTACAGGCTTCCTCTTCATTTGAGGTGAAAGATTCAAGTGGTAAGGTCTGCATAATCGCTGATCTGACAGTAGCCTTCTCAGTGGAATACAAAAGCAATGGGCAAAAAGAGGTAAGGGGGATATTTCACTGCTTGTCTCTAACTTGGGTTTATAAAATGTGTGGTATTTCTGCATGTGCACAGTATTTAAACTTTGAACAAATATTTAAGCATGAAAAACTGCTTCAGCAAAGATTTCCCCCTCCCAGTTAGGTTACATCAACTGTTCTTTATTACTTATGTTTCTTCTAATTAAACAGGGCTAAGGCTGCCTGAAACCATCACAGACAATACATGTGTGAAATTACTTTTGTGACTGAAATTCCACACCAGTCTTATTGGTAGCTATGATAGCTTTCATTTGAACTGTAAAGGCAAAAATGCTACCAGCTGTCTTTTGGTGAAATTGGTCGTACCTACATGGGCTAAATCTGAACTGAAATGGCCGTTGGCACGTAGCTTCTAAACTTTCTTGAAATCTGTGATCTTCTCACTTAGCAAATATCTAGCTTTCAGTGTATGTACAGACTAGTGCAGTGCTTACAAGTTGTTCCATATTAACAGCAAAAGCCTGTTAATGGAAAATTAAGAATTTTTATTTGCAAATACTCTGCTTTTCAGTTTACTTTTTCTCTCTTTGCTACTGAACAGGAGTTGTGGATTATTTATAATCTCATTGCAGTTGCATGTTTTGAGGCACTCTTGTTGAGTTATTTTTTTTTTTTCCTAGCCATCAGTGTAATGTGAGATTAAAAAAATCTGACTACTTTGCCAGTGGTGCACTTGCTATGTGTGATCTGAGCTGAGAGTTACATTGCATAGTCCACTTTTTCAGTGGTGCTGATGGTCTGAAATTATCTTGATACTGTTATGCAAGTTTGCATTCAGAGGTGACTGCTTTCATAACGTGCTTCTGACTGTTTCTTCTTGTAAGCAGTGAGTTCAAAACTTTCCAGTAAACACTGTATTGGTCTTCAGGTACCAAGTTACTTCTCAATATGTAATCAACTCAAAGTATTATAGCCAAACTATCTAGGCTATACCATTTGCTTTTGCTCTTACTCAATTGTAAAGCAAAGCTTAAATTCTCCCATTTTTCACATGTCCAGTGTGCCAGATTTGATTATCTTGGTACAGAAGTACCTGCAAATTCATAGTGCTAGTCTGGGGGGGGGAAAGGCCAAGAGGTGCTGTGACTATGCACTGTTTTGTGCTCAAATATCAGAGAACAATATTTTTAGATATCCAAGTGCCAGTAACATGCTACTTGCTATATACAGGTATATAAGTAGACATCTTATACCATGTATGAATGTCAGCTGTATGTTTTGTAACAGTTTCCTATGATATTTAAAAAACAGTAAGGAATAGCTGTTGCATCATCCCATTTACATGTGTTGTGTTTTGTTTTCTACCCCACAGTTTGCACACTTTTTTCTTCCACAAAATGCTACAGTAGAGCCACAGAGCTCCTGTGGTAAAGGTAACACATCTCATCCAATTCTGCTATTGGGTTTTGGAGCAGGCCATTCATTAAGCCTGAATTTCTCAGAATATGTAGACAAGTACCAAGTTGAAGAGCTAATTTTCCACTACAATCTGTCAGATGCAACTTTATTCCATAATTCATCTGCAGGTAAAACAAAAACTTCCTGTTCTCATTGGGTAACCCTTCCAGATGTAATACTGATTTGTTTCTGCAAATACTGTTACATACTAATGCCATGTAATCTTTTTTTTTTTAACAGGAGTGAAAAGCGTATTTCAGAAAAACATTATTCAGGCATCTTTGGGCACACAATACAGATGCATCAACTCCAAGCATGTCAATATGAAGAATGTGAACATTACTTTTAGCAATGTTACTTTGGAAGCCTATCTCACAAATGGCACTTTCAGTATGAACAGTAGGTATCTTGTAGCAGAAAGTGTACTTGGTGAGCTAGTATTTCCAATAATAGTTTATTTCTTTTTAAGTCCTGATTCATCATATTTAGGCAGGTACAAACTGGATCTAAAGCTCTGATAGCAGCATCTTTTGAAATGTATTAAGAGAATGTTCCTTCTGTTCATGAGTACTTACGGGTGTAAACACGTGCTGCAGTAGGTCAGCTGAGCTCATGACCAAAATCCTAGTTTAAGAAGTGTCTGATAACTTCCAAGTACTATTCCTTTATCAAAGTAGTTTGAACTAGTTACTGTGTGCTCTGGGGAAAGTTAGTGATATAGAATCATGGAATGGTTTGGGTTGGAAAAGACCTCAAAGCCCATCTAGTTCCAACCCCCCTGCCATGGGCAGGGACACCCTCCACTAGACCAGGTTGCCCAAAGCCCCATCCAACCCGGCCTTGAACACTGCCAGGGAGGGGGCATCCACAGCTTCTCTGGGCAACCTGTGCCAGTGCCTCACCACTCGCACAGTGAAGAATTTCTTTCTAACATCTAACCTAAATCTACCCTCTTTCAGTTTAAACCCATTACCCCTCGTCCTGTCACTACAGTCCTTGATAAACAGTTGCTTTCCATCCATCCTGTAGGCCCCTTCAGGTACTGGAAGGCCGCAATTAGATCTCCCCGGAGTCTCCTCCAGGCTGAACAACCGCAACTCTCTCAGCCTGTCCTCATAGGAGAGGTGCTCCAGCCCTCTGATCAACATTGCGGCCCTCCTCTGGACTCTTTCCAACAGCTCCATGTCTGTCTTGCAGTGAGGCCCCCAGGCTCCATGTCTGTCTTGTAGTGAGGCCCCCCCACATAATTGCAGACAATAGAGGACTGGTCTGTAGGGAGCAGATATGTACATCTTCCTACAGGAGGCCTTACAAGCTATTACAGTGATGTTCAGACTCAATTGCAAAATGACTTTTTGTCCTGATTGCTTGTATTGAAAAACACTTTGGAATTTCACTGCTATAATGATTAGAAGACAAACTACTTCATTGTGTGTTCATGTCTTTGCTTTTGTGGCAATGCTTCAGTTTACATGGCCCTTGGTGTTTGATCACCCATGGTATCTTAGGGAGTGATAAATCTTTGCCTTACTTTTGGGGAATGTAAGAAGTCTGATCTTCTCTGGGAAATGTAGAACTTTTTTCTTTCTTATGCTGTTAATCCCATTTATGCACCTGTTGAAATGAATCTTAAAAACTAGGGCAGTCAGTGCTGGCATGTGATGGATACATTGAACAGGTGCCTTCTACAGGAGTATCTATACGTTGTCCTTGAAAAATACCTTGCCTGATGCATAATAATACTGGAGTTGATTTCTTTTACGGCCACCTCACGTGACTGGCTCAGATTTCAGTGCGTATCATTCTCTTGATCAGTCTTTTCCATTCAGTGAGCTAGTTTGCAGCAAAGATGTTGACCTACATTTGTAATTTAAAAAAAACCCCTGATTTCTGTTACTCCAGTCTTCAGAACTGTCTCATTTTTTTAAAATATGATGTCTTGATCCAGTTACTATACTGGATAAGTATGTGATCAGTTATCAGCTGGCTTGAACATAAGCCATGGTATTGGAAAAGCTGGTTTTTAACTTCTATACAACTTCAAGAAAATCTCCCTACTGTGTAATAACTTTCCTTTTAACACCACCTATTACCTGTTCTTTACATAGTCCTTTGGTTAAAAAAAAAAAAAAAATCAGTATTGCATTTTTTCAGGATGGTGTTCCTTATGCAACACAAGTTTGTCAGCATTTCCTTTCTTTTCTGTTCCTAATTACTTCTCTTCTTTTTTTTTTTATATCCATATAAAAACTTTAATTTGCCAGGATCACTTCCCCAGAGTTGCTTTTCTCCATCCTGTGGTATCACTGTCTTGATTTATTTGGTTTTTTGTTAGTTTTCCACATTCCTATTATCCATACTGTCGTGCTCAGGTTTTTTGTTTAAATTGTCATCCCTAAGTTTTTATTACTGTCTCAGGACTGCACCCAGATGTGTGTTTTCTGTTCCTACTGCACAATGAGCTATATCTTTTTCTTTTTTTTTATTATTCAGATGGTTAAATAATTCTCACTTTTTTTTTTATCTTGACCCTGAAATCACCTTGTTCTGTCAGGTAGTTATTGATAAACTTTAGATCTGGAATTTTCCCTTAACTTTTTTTTTTTCCCTGCAACTCCTTCATTAGTGACTATTTCTGCTGGTGATCAGGGTGAGACTCACTGAAGGGAAGAGGAATCAGTATTCTGTGCATCACTAGTAACAGCAACTTCTGTCAGTGTACCTAGAAGTTAGTGACTGAGGTTATGGCACTGATTATCTGCAGCTCTGAAGAAAAGGAGGCTTTGATTTTATTGGTTGGCAGTTTTGTCAACTGCTCTCCTATAGCTGTCAGACATACGAATTTGTCTCATCTTCATGTCTGCCTTGAAGAGTTACTAAGAGCTATGCTGTAAAACATGCAGTAAAAATACTGTATCAAGACTTCACCTAGGACAAACTTCCACTTGAAGTGACTTGGTTGTTTCCATCTCTACCTTGAGTGAGAGGCTGTATGTGTTGGGGTCTTGCAGATGGAGGGAAGTTCTCCACTGAAGTACTAAGTAAAGCTGCTGTTTGTCTTACTGGTTAGGAAATCAAAACTTTTGGGGACCTGACTATTATCTATTAAGTCTACAAAAGATAGGGTCACTCCTCCATTCATCCAGCTTCCCGTTGCTCTTTGACTTTTCAGAAATGTAGTTGAAGCAGGAAAGCGTGCTATGTTGGAGTCTGTGTGACTTCAGAAGGTGCGATTAGAGTTCCTGTTTTTGAGCCATAATCAAAAGTTAAGTTGCTGTTTAAATTCAGAGGCTATTTTTTAAGATATCTAGCATCTGCAAGATACGTATGGATTAAATTTTAGAAGTAGGCCCTTTGAGTCAAAATGGGCTGCTGCTGCAGTTGTTGTTGTCCTTAAGGTTGCTAGCTGTTACAGCTGACATGTGGAGCTGACCTTGGCTTGAAACATGGAAGCCTCTACTACAGTAATGTCTTTGCTGTGACCTTTGGTTTTGGCTTAGATGTTCAGTGCAGGAACCTTCTTGGCTCCCAGATCCAGTAAGATCTTGCTGCCAGGTGTTTCTGAGTACTCTGGCAAATAAATCAGAGTCACTGTTCTTTCTCTCTCCTTTTGCCTTGAAGTCGCTGGATGAAAAGAAAAGGCAGGCTTACACGTTTCCCTCTCCCTTGTGCCCCCGGTGGTGGCTGGCTACTAATGCAGGACTAAAGGCAGGATGGACGTGAGAGGATATAGCAGAACATTTGCCATCAGAAGCAGTGGCTTAGAATCCCTTTGTTAAGGATAGAAGAGCAACAGGAAGTCCAGTAGTACTTTACTTGAAGTCCAGTAGTATTTTAATGTTACTGTGGGTATTGCCAAAATAATGACGTGGGGGCCTCACAAAGTGGTAGTGTAACTGAGGGAGGGAGGGGAAGGAGAACACCACGTCTCCTGGGAGACCACTTCTAACAGCGGGCAGGAGAACTGTTCCTTTGCTTCTAGCACGCGAGTACCCTGAGTGTCTGAGGGTTAGTCATCTCTGAACACACGGCAGGAGCACTGGCTCTGTCAGCATAGCACTACCTTATCCTGACTTGATGGTGAAGTGAAATGACATACATGAACAAAAGCAGATGCTGTCACTGTGAACTTCTGTAAATAATAGCAGAGGTGTCATTTTTCACGTGCCAGGCCTTAAAAGTGTCTCAGACTTTGCAACAAGTGTTCAGGTAATGCTCTACTGTCATGTTTCTCTACTTTTATTATCTTCTATTAGGAAAAGCTATTTGAAATTGTGTTGTCCTTCCCCTTGAGGATTAAAAAGGCAGAGCATCCCACAGCTTCATTTTGTTCAGTAACAACCATTTTTCTTTCTCTCCAGAGACAGAATGTGCTGAAGATATGGTCTCCACTACTGCTGTAGTGCCTACGACTCCTAAACAGACTACTAGCCAGGTTCCAACAACTAGCCCAGCACCAAGTGTGTTGCCCTCAAATCCTGCAGTTGGAAAATACAACGTGACTGGTCCAAATGGAACCTGTGTCCTTGCCTACATGGGGTTACAGCTTAATATCACCTATCTAAAGAAAGATGAAAAGGTAAATTTTCTTCAGAATCCTCCTTTGGGGAAAACTTGGTAAATTATCATATGCTAACTTTGTTTCTTTAAAAGTCCAAGGTCTTTGTAGTGGTCATCCATGACTGTCCTCGACTTGAGTTGCTTAACTTGGACTAGACTAGGGACAATTTCAACAGTTCTACTGAAAGCGGTCATTAAAGACTTTTCCATTTAGTAAGAGTAATAAACTTGTCTGTCAGATGCAGTAAGTGGATAGGGCCATTCCACAGAAGTAGTAAAAATCATGAAGATATGAGTAAGGAGAGTCCTATTACCAAAGATGCCATCTAAATAAGATTTTTAAACTGTTAAATACAGGAGTTTGGCCTGAGGCACCTGAATGAAAACAGTGAATGACAATTAGAAGGGAAAATTATTACTGCTGCAAAACTGGACAGGCTTGTGACTTAGTTAACTTCCAGCCAGCACCAAAGAGGCTTGGGTTTGACTTTAATGCTTAAGAGCTACTTAATGGCTGATTTTAACAGCAAAAATGCTGTGCGGTTTATGTAAGATCCAGCCCCGGCACGAGGTTCTTTCCCTCCATCGTTGACGCAAAGCCCAGCTTGCCAGCCCCATGGACAAACCCGTTACCTGCCAACCAGTAAGGCAAAGCTGTAAGCGGAATCCCAAAGGGACTGCTGGAGGCCCTCGGTAAGGAACAGTGACCAAGGGCAAGCAAACCTTGATGTTCAGTAGAGCTTTGTTAGAAGGACCTTTGATCACAAGCTGCTTTTTCCTATCCTGTGGTGGGTATCTGAGGTAACGAGGGCAAGTGTGGGCAAACAAGTTATGGCTGCTTTTGTTGACCTTAAGTTGGATCTTGGTGATAAAGGACCTGGTGTGAGGAGGGTGGTATCTGTATGGGATTTAGCTGCTTAATGCTGTATGTGGTGGTGGTGGTGCAAAGGAATCTGCTGCATTTATTACGAGTGAGAGGTAAAATCGTGAGCACTGATAGCTGGTGTGTGGCTGTACTGTAGCTGGTTATGATGGACTATGTTTTAGCCATCTTAATTGTGTGAAATTCCCTAAGCTGTGCCCTGCAGCATGGCATTCTAGCTCTGCTGGAACAGCTGATTTCTAGTGTAACAACCAGCGAGGAGCTGGCAAATAGGTTTTCCAAAGTCACATGAGGGTCAACTAAGAGCTACAGAAGGCTTCTGTTGGATTGTTCGGTAAGTGCATTTAGCCTGCAGCCTTCTGCAGGTTCAGGACAGTATAAAATCATGTACCGGGGCAAAGCTAAAGCATTTTAAACTGAAATGATGTGCAAGATGATCATGCTTACAGGCAGCTCCCTTGATTCTGCCCAAGCAGTATTTTATAGCTTTTCCATATGCTGCTAGGACCAAAGAAGCTCAGTGTGGGGAAAGCAGCAGGTTATTGGCAGCAGCCAGTAAGGGCTGCAGAAAGCTTCGTTAGGCCTGCAGAGATGCCCTTTGTTCTCTATACCAGCCTGGTAACTCAGGTGCAGCTTACACCAGCCTGTAACTGAAACATACGTCTGCCCAGTTGTCTGTAAAATGTGTGGGCAAACACAGTATTGTATGCGTGAGTATAAGCTAGCAGTTGACTGAACATACGGTGATGTATTAGTCTTTTCCAATGTCATAATCGATCCTCTTATTTTGTAGTTGGGATTGGATTTGCTGAATTTCATACCGCATAATACAACTTCTTCTGGGACTTGTGACAATACATCTGCCATCTTGAATCTGACTTTTGAGAAGACAAGAGTTATCTTCCGCTTTGCATTGGTGAGAATCTCTAGACAAAGTGTGTAGGGTCTGCAGGACTTCTCATGGGAAAACTAACCAGGGCAAGTACAAAAGATGCAACTAGGGGCAAGGGGAATAAATAATTCCTTTGGTTTTAATACTAGGATTTACAGGGTTTAATACTTGATAAGTTGTGAGGAAAGAATATATGCATGTATGTATAGACAGACATTATTTTGCTTGGAACGGGAATTTCTTTTAAGATTATATTGCCTATTCTCTAAAGCTTCTTGCCCAAACTGGGAATGGTTCTCCTGTAGCAGAGGAATAGCCCATGACAAATGGGCATCTCATCTATTCACACAAGTCTGGAACTGGACTTACGTCCTCATTAATACTCTGCGTACAGCCCAAGAGCCACGTGTGCTTGTCTTAGGGACTCCTGTGATGGTTGGAAATCCAGTTTCCTGCAGTCCTGCCCCAGTGCTGTATTAGAGTTGTGTATGTTGAGGGCTGAATCCACTGTGGGTGTTTGGATTCATGTTGCTTTTAATACTTGCATGGTTGATCAAATGCAATCACCTAGACCTGTTGCTATTAAATGACTCTGTGCATTTCTGTGGGGTACTGAGTTACTTTAAAGCTGTATCTGTAGCACAGGTGAGGTCCTTGCACCTGCCTGGGTGGGACTAGACCTTTAAAGTCAGCAGTCTGAGGGGTGACAGTCTCCCTTTCTCTGTCCCTCTTCCCTACCCCAGAGTATGTTTCCAGAAGGTGCATACCTTCTGTAGCTTTTCTCTCTAAAAGTGCAACTAAGCCCACCCTTTGGATGCTAATCACCTTTCTCAAAATGCATGCAGAATTGAACTGGAATGTTAACGGCTTATATTGTACATCGCTAGCTTAAATGACAACTACTGGTTTGTTTTGTTTTTTTTAAAAGAATGCAAGTACTGAAAAATTCTTCCTGCAAGGTGTGAATGTAAGCACAACTCTGCCTTCTGAAGCAAAAGGTAGGGACTAGTCTACTTTCAGTCAATGCTACTGTAAATATTAAGGGTTGCTTGCATTAAATAACATATTATGAATGTTGGGGGTGAATGCACTGAATTTGAGCTCTATGAGCTTACAGCTCTTCAGGATTCTGTAATAAGACTTTCTCTTACACAGTTCCAAAGTTTGAAGCATCGAACAACAGCATGAGTGAGCTGAGAGCTACAGTAGGGAACTCATACAAGTGCAGTGCAGAGGAGAATCTCCAGATCACAGACAAAGCCCTTGTCAATATATTTAATGTTCAGATCCAGGTTTTCAAGATTGATGGAGACAAATTTGGGGCAGGTAAGAGGTTTACATTTGGGGGGGAGCCTAAGATTTGTGAAGTGCATTTTGATATATAATACTCTGCAGTCAAATGTCAGCTTGTGGGCACCATACTTTGTCCCTTTCCTACTATCTGCATGTGGTTAGGAAGGAAAGTTAGCATTCTTCCTTGACTCTTCCCTGCGCCACAAGGAACAAGTCTGAGGTATTTCAAAGCTGCTTTTTTTTTTTTTTTTTTCCCCACACACACTTCTCACACTACACTCCACAACATCTGTAACAGGGGCATGCAGAGACTAAGTTCTGGGATGTTCCTGACTCTCAGTTAATGCTGTCTTTTGTGACTGTGGTTAAAGCAAAATGGCTAGGGGAGGAGTCATGTTGATAGATTTACAATGGCTAAGCTTGTGTGTGACAGTAACAGCTCTTGAGAAGGAAACAGATGTTATACATCTTTATGCTGTGCACACAACTAGTACTAGAAAGACTTCATCCTGAGTGATCATACTTAGTGGACCTGGCTCGCTTTTGGTTGTTGGCAAGCTAAGCTAGAAGTTCCCCTGATCCAGTTTTATCTTTGTGCTGAGAGCAGAAGCTTGAAGTGCTGGATGTAGCCATCTGTTGTGTGCTAGTGCCTAACATGGATTTCTTTCTCTCTCCTCAGTGGAAGAATGTCAACTGGATGAAAATAACATGCTGATCCCTATAATAGTTGGTGCAGCCCTTGCTGGTCTTGTTCTAATTGTCTTGATTGCTTACTTGATCGGCAGAAAGAGGAGCCATGCTGGATATCAAACAATTTAATGACTTGCACTAAAACCCAGTGTAGATGAAAAGCAATTGCAAGAAGCTGGGAAAAAAAAACCCCACACACTTCCCCTGAGCTAAGATTGATATTGTAAGGGAACACCTTTTCTTGCAAATTGCTTCTTCTTAAAGTCTGCTTTATTAAATGTGAAATCATCTTGCAGCATTTAACTATGCACAAAAATAACTTCTGAAAATTCTGGTGTTTAATTTTGCTAACTAGTTTAAATATTTACCCACCTAGAAACAAGCTAAAAGTTTTTAAGGGTGCTTTTTTGGAATTGGCACAAGGTAATGTCAGCTTCCAAGAGAGGGACGTTGCTAATTCACACTGACTCAATTTCAGAACTCTTAACAAAGGGAAAAGGTTCGTTCTTCATACTGCTGCCATCCAGCAATGATGTTAATTATACTGATGATGCATTTAAAGAAATTTAGTAACAACTGACAAAATTGAAATTTCAGATCTAAACTCCACCTTGTCTCTTAGGTGTGTATTTTTTACTAAGCTTTAAACTCAATGCCTGGCATATGCAGGGTGTGAACAACGCAATACTCAAACCTTACAGGAACTCTTTACGATTGGACAACTCCCCTGTTTGATATTTTTGATGCTCTGCCAGCTTGTTAGGAGCTGGTACTTTTTTAAAATGGGTGTTATTTTTATTTACGTTTTTTTGTAAAGTGATTTCAGTCTCTTCTGTTGGAAGGTCCAGAGAGATCCTGTTACTGCACATGTGTACAATATAGATCTCAATCTGCTGATTCTCTTGCTTTAAACTTGGCTGGGGGGTTGTACACTTTAAGGATCAGTTCTTATGTATGCATTGCCTGTAACAATGCTAATAAAGACACTTTTTTTCTGTATATCTTAGTGTTGCTGTTCACTCTTAAAAACATTTGACCATTTGGTAAGTGCTGAAGTCTTGGTTTGGCTCTAGTTTGGAAGCTTTAAATAATCCTTGGTGTGGAGTTATGTTAAAGAAATGTAAGGGTTTTTTTCTCTGTGGCACAAAGGTGAGGCTTAACTGTGTATGTTTTGGACTTTGTGCCTGAAAACAGGCAAAGCTTCTGCATATCAGTAACCCAAGATCTGGAGAAGATAACTCTTAAGTTAAATTGCTGCTTGCTGAGAAATGTTGGTATATTGGTCTGCCCTGCTAAGTGTTACTTTCTGAAAGTGCTGCTAAAATACTTATTAAATGACATTTTATGTTTTATTTGGAAGTTGGATTCTTACCGCAGAGTAGGAAATGCATGTCTGCTGAGGTCTGTGTGTGTTGTAATGTGCTGGGAAATGAAACTTTGTGTTTAAAGCTTTCCTGACTCCCTCCTGCAGTAATGTTTTGGGGTTAACAGTACTAGCTACACAGGGCAGGAACCAAGGCCCACTGAAACATTGCACAGAACACTTACTCTTCTGAGAAGAACTGAACACATGGCAGTAAGGCTGGTATTCTTTGGGCCATCTGCCCTGCTACCTTGAAGGTACCTGGAAATTATGGATTTTGCCAGTGGGGAATAAATTAGTATTTCCTAATACCTGCTGATGTACTAGAAGCATGGTACTGCTAATATCCCTGTGATTCAGTATGCAAGGAAAAAGGTGTGTGTCTGGTACCAGAAAGGATAGAACAGCTTGGAATCATACTGCTGAGTAGCTGTCTATTTGTCCAGAAGAACACTAATTCACTTCCTCTGAAANAATAATAAATCAGCCTTCCTTGCCAAGGAAGGAAGATAGCTTGGAACAGTCTGAAAAGGAGTATGGTGTTAAAAGGTGAGGCTTTCCACAGTAGTTGGTTCAACAAGGAGAATAAAAAGCATGAATTGATAGCCTCTCCAGCCTTCCCTCCCTTCCCCAGCAGGAAGGTGAGGGAAAGGATGTGGCCAGGAGAGGGCTCTGTAAGGACGAGAGAGAGTCCTGGGCACCCGGCTGCAGCAGGGCTGGAAGCGCTGGCTGCTTCCCTTGTTTCTGCCCAGGGGTAGGGTATTTAGACTTGCATTAAGGGGTAGGATATTAAGGTACAGCTTTGGAACTGCCCCCTGTCTCACCCTGTCAAGGAAGAAGTCTGTTTGTGGGGATCTTTACAAGTGGTTTTCTCCCAGAATGTTTAGGGACACAGGTATTTGAGGATATATAGCACCTGTAATGCAACCTCAGTCCACCAGCACCAAGTAGAAGTACAGCATTGACTTTCAGCATCCCTTACAGCAAAGTGAGAAATGCTACTTCCCAATTTGAGTCAGATTACTTACTACCTACTGTGCTAGAGCTAGAAAACACTGAATAATCACTCCTAATATTTTTATATGCTTGTAGAAGAATTTTTGCTGCTGCTTTCTGTAGACTGGACTTGTGCATGGTCACTGCTGCCTTTACCTGAAGAGCTGTTACACACTGCATAGAATAACTGCTAGTGAAGACAAAGATCACCTTCCTCATTGCTGCCTTGCCCTGCATTTTGCCATATTTATTGAGTTCCTTAAGTTATAGCAGCAAGGAAAAAGGAAGATGGTTGTGGCAGTCAGGAAAGGAGATCAGATATTTTGTTCTTTTCACACCAAGAAACAGGTTCAGACAAATTAAATTAATTTATTTTGTAAAAATTATAGCAGTGTCACATTAATACAGTAGGAAGGATATGTAATTTTATACACCTGTTTTCTTTTAACATTACAAAATGCCCTGAAAAGACAAGGACAGTGACTGTTTTTTTTAAAAGGAGTATCCTGACACTGATCACATTCTACTCTGAAAACACTTGAATCCCTTAAAAAAACCCAAAACAAACCCACCCAAACAACAAACCAACAACAGAACCACCACCTCCAGTTAGGAAGTCTGACATCATACAGTACAAAGTGTTAACAACACTTACTTGAAAGGCAGGAAAACTTGGTCAAGTGTCAGTTAACTCATGGAAAGCTTAAAGTGTGCTTTTTAGTCAGTGCAAATAGAGGAATGTGTCAGTTGCTGTAGTATCTGACCACCTGGTTAAATCTGGTGAGTTATCCCTGAGAAAGCAATTTCTGTCTGCAAGTCTCTCGGAGTTTGTTGATTGTTGCCATGGACAAGCTTCCAGGGTCTGTGAATATTTTCTGGGGGCAAAAGGAGAAAATTCTTAGTTAAAATACTGGCTTTGGACAGTGTGCTGGAATTCTCATGTCATTCTCTGAAGTGTGACATCCCTGCTTTGATATCCATACTGTGAAAATGCTTACTGCTGTTTGGCCTCCTTGTAACAGGGCAGCATCTTCATCTGCTGGAAAGATGTGGTAAACCTGCAGCTCATAACAAGTGCTGTAAGTGACACAAAAGCAACAATACAAAAGCTAGTTTGAATACAAGTGTCCAGTTAAAATTATTTTAGAAGGCATTTGTGGTGGTGGATGGCAGGCATATTTAGAACTTATTGAGCCATCCTGGGTAATGCTGCAAAGCAGCGGTGTATTGCTAATGTGGTGCTGGCATAGGTTGTTCAGACTCTGGAACATGTACATATATACATACGACAGTATGTTCCTACTGCAAAAAATCAGCCTTAATCCCTTGCTATACTGCCTTTGCCTTTTTCTTCCACCAGGCTTCCCAGGATAGTAACATACATGGATGTAAGGACTGGAGCATTTCAAATGCTGTCACACATCTGTAATACTTTTTTTTGCTCTGACTTGTTGCTCAAGAACAATAGATTGGTTTCCACTACTTCATCTAAAGCTGCTGATAGAACAAGACTATGAAGCAAGCTGCAAGTTTCTGCACTTTAATTTACAGTCAAGATGTGTGGGCTCCTCAGTTCCCTGTAGTGGCAACTGACAACTCTGGAGCTGAGGTTATAAATCAGCCAGTTCTGAACAGCATTCTGGTAAAGAAGTCTGCATTGCATTAAACTAAACACTAAATTTTTGTTCAGGGGGAGGGAGGCATAAAATACTCAACTGTCATCACCTCTACTGGGGCCAGTATCTGTACTGCTGGGGAAAAAAAAGGCAAACCCAAACATATACATTTCAAAGTTACTTGAGAACCTAACCTAAATTGTTTAATTGCCTTGAAAGCTCCCTCACTACAGTAACCAACACAGTTAAACTGTTTTATTTAAGGTAACTGCAAGAAAAAGCTAGTTGATTCTCTAAAAACAGCTGCTGTGGAGTGTAATGTAATGAAAGGGGGGGGGGAGAAGTCCTTCAAGGACAAGTGTTTGTAGCAGCCTCTGAACTGGTATTCCCATGGCAGTTAACATGTAACAAAACTCTTATTCTAAACCCTTTATGGGATGAGAACCCCTCAAACATCTCCCTTCTACATTAAGCTATACCTGTGATTTATTTTTCATTTGCTCTTTTATTTAAAAGGCTCACAAACACTAGCAAGTTAAGTTTATTTTTGTTCTACACTAGCAAAAGTGAAATGTAACATGAATGACATCTTACTATGGCAGACCTATGCACAGAGCTCTGACATGAGCATGAAACTCTTTCGGGGGTAACAGTCACCTACTGGGATGTAGTTCTGTGCACACTTTGTAAGCAATGATAGCAGAGTTGGCCAAGTGATTTATGACAGATGTGCAAGTGTTTGGTTCTTGTGGGTTGGTTTTTTTTTTTTCTTTTTTGCAACTAACATTTTACATTTCCATCTTCTGAGTTAAGCTCTGACTCTAATGTTCTATACAGATCTAGCATCCAATCTATCAATAATTTACCAGAATAATTCTCAGTTTGCAGATTATCATAAGACTTGAGCATTTGATGTCATGGGGTTTTTTTGTCTGGAAATAAGAACTTGGTGCTACCTTTTTCTAATCAGAATGTTTTAAATTCTGGCACTATGAAGATTTATCAGTGCAAGCTTAAAGTTAACTGTGTGTCTATTCTACAATATTCTTTTACAATTAATCTGAAAAGCATAGGAACACAATCCATAGTTCACTGAAAGAATGCACTAAAGTTATTTTCTCAGACTTCCTGCCTTAACTAGTAGAAAGGGCAAAAAGTATTTTTCCCTGTACAACAGATAATGTGAATGGCTTATTATATATGGGTTTAGTGAGACTTCTTAAAAAAACCCCAAACTTCTTTAAAAGGTTCCATTTCTTATATAAAAACCATTTGTCATCCTTTGGCAATTCCTACAGATACATTTCTGCTACCTGGATCCATCTCTTTGACTGAGCAAAAGTCTGGGGTTTAACGCATAACAACTAAAAGCTGCAGAGAATTTACCTGCATGAAGCTGTGACATTCCGTTACAAATGTTCCTTTGGTGATCTGCTTAAATTTATCACAAATGTCAGGGAAATTTGTGGCTTCCAAAATAAAAGCTTGGTGTTGCTTAATTAATGTTAAGGCTACGCGGAAGATGATCTTTGACCCTTCATAGAACAAACAATCCCATATTCGGAGCACAGTCTGCAGGAAAGGAGAGAATTCAAATTACAACTTCTTGATTTCCAGCAGGTGATTGTTACTAAAGCACTACAAATAAAATAATGATTATGAGCGTATATTAAGAGAACTTTATGTTACCAATTACCTCAACTGGAAGAATGTCAATGAACAAGCATATAAACCAGCGTGACACCACTAGGGTCCACATGACTCCATGTCTTTCCATCAGCTCTGCCACAGCTGGAACTTTCATTTTCACAAGTTCTCCCAGGACTTCCTGATCAGTTTTCAGGCCCAACATTGCAGGACTGTAATAATCTTGATGAGAAGAAACAAAAATTCAGGAAACTGTTGACATGATCTTTCCACAAAATTGAAGAGAATGTCCTGTGCAGCTGAGTATATAAAGGCAACTTGAGCCTACGACTCCCAAGTTGAAGTAAATTAAACCCTGCAACGACAATGTCTGTAGTGTGGTCACACAGCACTTCTTTCTCAGCCAAGTCTGGGCCCTCCACATAAACACTTCATTCAGGCCTACCAAAAGCATCTTCTTTCTCTCTGATGTTTTTTGGCAATTCATTCTTCCTTCCCAAGGAAGGATAATCCTGGTAGTTTTTAACCAATAGCTTAAATTACCAGAGTCTTACTAACATTTAAACAGTTCAATGTAACCACTACCTCTTTCCTGTGTTGAGGGGGGGGGAGTGCTGCACATCTCCCCATCCACACAATACCTAGACAGGTAACAAAAAAACCCACCTTTAACTGGGTCCAGTCACAAACTGGAAACATGAATTTCTGAGAGTGTCAGCTGTGCAGGGGGTTCTGGAGGCCGGATACCTCTTGTCCTTGGGTATGACCTAGCCATTAAGAGTTTTTCTCTCTTATCTGAGCCAAGGAAATCCCTCTTTTCATAGAATAATTCCAAAAGGAAGTGAATGACAGGTCCCTCAGGCAACATCTCTTCCTACTTAATTGATCTGAGAGTCGGGTTGAAATTAGACCTACATCTCATCTCCTACGCTGCTGATCACTGCATTAAACAGTTACATCCAAAATTAAGAAAAATGGAGCACGCTACAACCATTACTCCACAGCCTGGTTGACAGGGTAAGCATTTTCATTACCAAGGTACAGGCTGAATAACAAGCACCTCAGTTCTATAAACAAGTAGTTCTGTGTATACTTAAGGGAAGAAAAAGATTATTTATTTCACAAGAGTTCAAACAGCCCAGCAAGGGACAAGAATTACACACGCTTAAGAAATTGGTATTTTGGGTTTAGATGTTGACGGAAACCTTTAAGTTGGACTTAATGGCCCCAGCTCTGAGAAGCAAGCCTTGATGGTTCACTGGTGCTATGCTGACAAGACCTATGGTATTAACTGAAAGAAATAACTGGTAACACAAGCCCCTTTCTATGTGTTTCTTTCCTTCACTAATTCTGGAAAGCTACAATTCAGGTTTCTCTAACTTAGCCGGTTTCTGCCAAAGTTCCCAGACACGGACACAGCAGAGACTGATGGTTCACATGAAGACAAAAGAATCAGAGCAAAGTCTATATTTCTGAAATAATTTTAATAAAACCTCCTAGTGCCACAAATAAGTTTAAGATGTCCAAATTATGCAGTACATTTATAACCACTTTAATGAAATCACAGAAGCAGTTTAATATTCCACTCTTTTCTGCATCAGTGGTTTTCTTGAACAGACTTCCCACCCTAGGAGCTATTTGCTCTACATTTGTCCTGTCCAAACTGCAGAACACATACAGGAGTTTTTATGAACCTAACAAACATTGCATTCGATCTTTAGGAATCTTGCTTTTTGCCTGTGATCCTTACTTTCTTTGTTCACATTGAAGAATAATACGTAAAACTCCTCTATAGACCCAAGAGTCACTACCACTATATATATTCCTTTAACCATTTGCCTTATCAACTGCTTGTAGGGAAAGCTCCAAGAACTAAAGCGCAAGTAATCCCATGAAAAAGTGTATAAAAAACAAACAGAATCATACCATGACCTCAAAGCCAACACAGAAACCTCTCTCTCTCTCCATATTTTGTGTTAGTCTTGTGCTGATTTGTGAATGGGGATGCAGGTAAAGTAATGTTAACCGGCCAAGTAATCCTTTTTTTTAAATGCTTTCATGTCAAAGAAAAACAAAGAATCACATTTCACATAACAGAACAAGCCTTCTCTTTCCTACCCTTCCTCCTCCTCTCATACAACCACAAACCATTTTTTTTCTTTTTTTTTTTTGTGCTCCTGAGACATGCGAGTACTTAAAACTTCTTCAAGTTACCACCGGCGAGTGTCCTCAGGAGGAAGGACAGCGGCCCACACACTCTCTGCTCTGCTGCAATCATTCGATATGCTGAAATCAACAGCAGCTGCTATTTTTAATTTCCACAGCAAAGTAAATGTCAGGATCTCGGTGAGAATGCAACCGGACACCCACCCAGCTTTTTGAGAGCTGGCAAGTAAAAAGTTAACAGCCAGGCAACTTGGATACGTCACTCCTTGAATTACTGAAGCAGCCAGGAAGCCTCGGCGTAAATTAAAATTTTGTTCAAGTTTGTTAGATTATACTGCTGGACAGAAAGGAAAAAGGGAACTATTCATTCATCTGGGACGGCCTCCTGCTGTTCCTCATGGAGCAGGAGCGGCTCCCATATGCCCTGGAACACATCACTGCAATGTTCAGCCCAGCGCCGCCACTGCAAAACAAGTGGGAGGAGCGATTCAAAATTTTATACAAATGCCAATAACCAAGTAGCAGATTTTTTCCAGGATATTAGCTGCCAGTTCACAACAGAAAGAAGTTACATTAAAAGAATCTGCATCCAAGACATTTTATATGTAATTATTATACGTTAATTAGAGTTACTGTAGGTATTAATTATAATTATACATAATTAATATGTAATTATAATATATAATTTTACTATATATGCACGTACACACTTTTATACATAAATGTACGCATATAAAATTAGCTCCTCAAATTAAGAAAGCCGCATTTCTAATCCTCCAGAAACATTCCTGCAGGACCCCGTATCTGTGCCAAACTCACCCACAGATCCTTCCCAAGGAACCTAACAGCGTTGCAGTGGCCCAGGGGACAGCACAGATCTCACGTCACCCTTCCGAGGGCAGCAGTAACCCCGGACAGGTGCCAGGCCCCCAGACACAGCCGCCCCGGAGCGCAGCCAGCAGCACCCGCACCAAGCCCTCAGGGCTACACTCACCAGAACTACGTGGGCCGAGTCAGAAGAGGATCCAGCATCTTGCTCGAGCTGCTTGTCACGGTCTGTGTCTGGTCTCACTAGTGAAAATGACTTTGTATCTTGGTTCAGTGCCTGAGTGCTCGGTAACATTTAACCTACGTGGCTCTTCCATTCTGGTCTTATTTGTGAGGGATGCCCAGACCCTAAGCCTCCTGGAAACGTCCCCTCAGCAAAAATCCTGCAGCTCTCCCTCACTGCAAACATTTCATTGTGTGCCCTGTTTTTCTGATCTTTTATAATTGGCTGCTCTGCCCAGAATCTCTCCCTAAAGTCAAGATATCCTTATCAACAAGTCTACACCAGTCTAACTCCCCCACATACCACAAAGCTTTTTTTTCTCAAGATACTGTGGAGCAAATTGTTTTTACTTATCTACCATCAAAATACATTAATGCTTTATGCTCCTTCCATATCTTATCTTACAAATTATTTGAAGTTTCTAGATTTCATGATCCACATTTAATTAGCATATTTATTTTTTTCTTCTTCTCAATCTGGCAAAATACTGAGCAGCTGATGACCCAGAACAGACTGAGTCAGTAACTGCTCCCAATCTGCCACTTAGTAATTAAAAAAAAAAAAAAAAAAAAAAAAATAAAATCAAATGTAGGCTAATTGTATTGTCTATCTATTGATCTAGGTTGGTGTATAGCAATGATGTCTGACAATATACCATCCCCCTGAAAAAACATAGCCAGACTGCTTCCTTTTATTCCTCAAATTGTCAAACGGAAGTGACAATGTTACCATTTTAGGTGATCACACACTACATTACTTTTCATTGCATCTTCTTCTGGAAGGCAACAAATGAAATATGGTATTATAAATTATTATTATATTCTATTATTAAATTTCAGAAAAATGTCTAGATTAAAATTAAGTTTCCCAGTATGAAACTCCACGTTTCCAAGCTCTTTACTAAACTGGTCCTAGGCTTGCCTGCCTTTCCTCTCAATTTTGTCTATCGCTCACCCACATGTACATGCTTTGCCTAGTCTGTTCTTCCTGGTGCCAGCCCATGGATTTTGGATACCTTGCTAAGTTTAGGAGTGCCCGAGAGCATAACAGAGGGCCATGCAGGCAGGACCCCGCGTGGAAATCGCCCCACCGAGTGCCCCTTCCACATCACAGTCCTGACCCCGAACAGCAGCGCAGCCCCGTGGCTCTGCTGGCATCATCAACTTCTCTTCCTCTGGGAGTTGAGCAACAAAAAGGAAAAGCCAGCTTCACCAACTGCCAGGTATTTCACTGCTACTGTACAACACAGGTGACTAGATGAAGGGACTTTTTTTCCTTGTTTAAAGGGCTTTTTGTCACTAACACTGCACTGGCTGCAGTGTGCTGTCACTTCGCTTGAAACCTGTTCTAGCTCAGTGTCTGGCACAGATGTTCCTTCCACTATACTTCACTGCCTCCCTATCACTATCATTAGCACCTCTCTGAATCCTGCCAGGATGTCCAGGACCAAGGCATAACTACCTGCTTGTGCTCCAGAGCAGTAATGAGATTTGCAGAAAATAAGGATGAAGCTTGTAGGGACTGTATGACCTTGTTCTCCCTTACAAATAGATTAAGATGTTCCAAAAATAAAAGTTTAAGAAGCAGTACTCTTGTAGCCTTAAATTACCTCTACAAGTCAAAGCTGCAGAAGTTAAAAAAGAATCCTTTAAATCTGTTGTGCATATGTCAGGTTAAATATAAATACTCCTACTGGAACTGAGATGATATGAATTCCTACTGCTATAGAAATACTCAAGACAAGACCTCAGCTCTGGTGCTTATCTTCCAGCATTTCTAACTCTTATTTCAAGAGCCTATATTAACCCCAGTCTGGGACAAACTGAGTGATCTGTCTTGGCGATCCAATTTATTTAACCAAAATGAAAAATTAAAAATCAGGTGATTTAACTTTTCTCACAGTCATAAGCAATGTAAAGCATTTTATTCACAAGAGTACGCTTATAAAGTCCATGAGAGCCATGGCAGGGTGGGGGGTGGAGGTATTAACGTTCTCTCCTCCCCCAAACAAGCAAAAATGGTTAATTTTTATACCAATATGCAACATTCAAAACTGTCTTCTTGCTGCAGATGAACATTACCATTTGCTACCGGACTTCACTGGAATCCAGAAGAGACAAATACAGCAGGCCTCAATGCTGGCAGGCAAAAGCAGAGGTTGGCATGAACAGAATTGACCAACTTCATGAAAAGCACTCAGTTCTACCTTTTAAGTCAAAAGATTCCACCACGTGCCTTTGTGAGAAAAAAAATCTTTTCCAGTAATCCTTCAACCCTACACAAACTTCATTGTTTGCATGTTACTGAACAGAGGGGGTTATTTTAAATAACCTCAGCAGTGCAAAGCTTTCCCTTCCAAAAAGATATGCTATCACAGCTGAGTTTGTGAGCTTCATGCAACATATGTGGAATGAGTTTCATCAGTTACAGAGAGATCAAACTAGATTACGATAGCAGTCCCTTCTCACTTTTAGAGCATCTAAATGCCATTTTTGCTATTCCGACACAATTTACTGACTCACTCATTCTCCCTGTTGGTGACTCTCAGCCTGCTTTGTCCAAGAAGGCAGGGCAATGTTTTGCTGTTTTATTTCTACCATGGGATAGTCCAAAACAGGGCAATAGGTCTAAGAATCTATATCATGAGCCTGGCATAAAAAAAAAAAAGTTGGACAACCTAAGTTTGGGAGGAAATCAGAAAGTCACAACAGGAAAAAGAGGAAAACCAAGAGTACTGCCAATTCTTTTTTTCAATATCAGGCCAAAATGACCCCCTGCAGATGTCCTGGCCAAAGCGATATCCTGCAGATACGTGGTTAAATGCAAGCTGAACTCTTAACTGTGTTATTTTTAAAACACAAGTTCCTAATCTTCCAGGGAACTGAAAAAAATCCAATAAACAAACAAACTCAAACCAGGCTCAAGTCATATTTTATTCTTCCTTCATCAGATGAAACTGAACCAGAACTTCTGTCCTGAAGTACAGAACTCACACCAGAATCAGCAGTAGCCACATCATTCACAGTTGAACATTAAATTTAAAAAACCATAAGCAAGCCAAATTAATTTTGGATGGCAGAACAATATAGTAAAAAAAAAAATAGAGAATGCAAGCATTTTATGGGTACTTCTTTGTTGTGATACTGTGATTATGCAAAATTTAGAATAATACTATTTCGATAAATGATTTACTATTAACACCTTTTCAGCAAGCACAAAAAGGCAGTGTTTGATCATTTCTATGTAATCCCACCTGCCTGTATTCATCTTTAGCTTCTGATTCCAAACTTGGAACATGGATCCTGTGGAGCAGAAAGAGCCCTTTGGTTCCCTATTTGCATTTCACACAGCACAGTGGGATTCTGAGCAGATGTAGTAGCTACCATTTAGAAACTGAAGAAGGATGCTTGTTAATTATAAAGACAATGGAAAGAAAGGCAAAGATGATATTCTTCCAGACATTACAGAAGGCAGATAAAAAATGCAAAGAAACAGAAGACTCCGTGTGTAACCTCTCAGAGAAACAAACTGAAGTTAGCAGCATGTTAAAAAGCACAAATGCATCTCTCAGACTTTCTAGTTATGGAGAATGAAACTGGCTAGTTTTTTGGGTTTTTTTTTGTTTTGGTTTGGTTTTTGTTTGTTTGTAATACCAATTCTCTGTTATGTGCTGCTCAGTAGAGACATTTGCATCATTAAGAACTAGTCTAGATTAAAATTACAGCTACCAAAGCAATCTCATACAGATTAGATATAGCTCTGAGCAAAATGCTGTTGGCCAATTCTCCATTCTTCCCTCTCACCCCTCTTCGTATCCACTACCATTGGAATCGCTCCTTTTGTGGATAATGGGTTTTTTCATAGTATCAGTGAGTTGACAGACACGATCGGACACAGGTTATTCACCACTCGGCTGTTTCCAAACAGCCTGGCCTGACTCCAGTCATTGCACCCTATGCATCGCAGCCCTCTACAGAGTTGTATGCTTTGGAGAAGGCTGCACGTTACTGGGTTTATGATGGTCTCAAGGGCCAAGGTTTTTAATTCATAAAACACTTTGTCAAACTTAAACACCAATTTCCTCAAATGGAGAGGAAATCAATGAACAAGCATTGAAGATTACTACAGCTACTTATCACTCCTGTAGAGGAAACAAACTTTGCTGCTGTTGTTTTTTTAGCGAGTTTACAATTGTACAGCGAATTTTAATGGCTGATGACTTCAGCTGAATAAGGATTCCTGGATCTGTTGCTTTTTTAATTCCTCTACAAGATTAGGAAGAATAGCTATTTTATCAATTCACCACACTGACAAGATTATTCTTAACACCTCAGCACAAAGCAAAGCATTTATATTCTCTCACTCTTAAGGAGAACCCCAGCAGTACATTTTCTTCAGTTCTTTACAAGAACGCTACAGTCACGCCATGGGAACTACTGAGCACATTACTTCAAAGACTGGGACAGAAGCAGGAGGCTTACAATAGTGAGCTGGACAGACACATACGGTTCTAGCCAGACATTTGGAGAGGGAAACCAATCCAACCCTTCAGTCTGAAGAGAAAGGGGAATGAAAGCCACAATCCTCTTACTTCAAGCTTGAAGAAGATAACAAGAATTAATTTTAATCTTGAAGCAACAGGTTTTAAAACTGTAAGAGGAACAAGTGACACTTCTCCACTAGCCATAAATTGAAAGCTTAGTACAGCATTCACATCTTCTGAACATAAAACACATGAAACCACCAAGGTTGTATTTCCCAAGCATCTCTCTGAAACTAAACAGTCACTTCTTGTACATTTACGTAGACAAAAAAGTTACTGCTGTGCACTACACATGCTTTTCTTCATATAATTTCCTTTACTCCCAAAGCACATCTACTTCCACAAACACATTCTTTATGTAGCCACCTATGCTGCATATATGCATTACACTATATTCTGAAAGAGTATCAAAGCCTGCTGTCAGTGCTTCTTCATACTGTGCCATAATAAAAGAAACCCTTGACAATACAGTTGAACAATTTAAAATAAAAAATTTTGCAGTATCTTAAGTTGCAAATATGACAAATCCAGAGCAAGCACATGTTAGCTCAGGAAAAGTCAAAGTAATCCTTGGATATATTGACTACTGAAGGATGTCATCCCTGTACATGACATTCGCAAAACTGA
Source organism: Aramus guarauna (assembly GCA_013400195.1). NCBI lineage: Eukaryota > Metazoa > Chordata > Aves > Gruiformes > Aramidae > Aramus > Aramus guarauna. The sequence continues at coordinate 179,913 of VXBL01007663.1, read as the reverse complement.
GGTTAGTAAACTGCATCCTGCTCTGATATTCACATTTAAGGCAAGAAGTTGAAAAAAATGGAAAGGACATGAAAGAAGAGGTTATAAACGCTACTTACAAAAATTGAGCTCCGTAAGGAACTTCTCTATTTGTAGAATTTATGTAAGAAAAATGGAAGGCAAACTTCACCACTTCATAGAGAAAATACCCTAGGCATTATGGGCTTTTCAATGTAGTATGAGAACGCCTTAAAAGGAAGCAATAGCTACAAGTTAGGACAAGGCAAATTCCAATAAAAAGTATAACAAACATTTTTAGTAAGAGTGATTTATAGTTTGAATACACTACTAAGAGCGGGCGCAGGGTCTTTCTTTCAGACCAAGTTTGGGACCTTTCACAAAGATAAGCTCTAGCCAAACGAGTCTGCTGCAGAGGGAATGAGAGGAAATACTACTGCTTCCTCAGCTGGCTTCTTGTACAGCAAATCCAGTTACATTTCCACTTTTATGAGTCTTGGTATTTAACATACGGATTACTTCAAGCATATGAATACATCTTATGGGGATTTACAAGTTAAAATACAAAATTGTATATTAGGATCTGCATTGAGCACCCACAACTCCATTATACATTTGTCAGCAATTACATTACACTTCTTGCTCTCAAAGTGACACATTCAGGAAGGCTGCATTATTAAAATTGCAATTGAACAGGCAAAGCCCTAGCTGACCATTAGAAGGTCAAAAACCCCAATAATATGTTATAAGGAAGGAAATAAGCTACTCGCTTTGGCTTTGCACCTCTGCAGCTTTAATTCCGCAGTTAAAAAAGCACAATCCCTTTAACATGGGAACAGCTCTGTCAAAACCATAGTTTCAATAACTCACGTGCACATTAGTGCTTTCACAACCAGAGCCATTAGCTAAAACTAGAAAAAATAAAACATTCCTTCAATGTGGCTATTCTGATAAAATATAAAGCACAAACTAAGTAAGCCTTGTACTGCATGCTAAGGCTTGGACACTAATTGGTTTTTNAAAAAAAAAAAAAGAGGACCTCTTCCCCCAAACCCATACTTCTGTGTTTCCATCACTCTACCTACCTTCCTCCTTTGTACGCCACCAGGGAATTCTACCTTTGATCAGTCCTAACTGAACTAAGATTTCATTTGAAAAGTTTATTTTGCTGGTGGATTTTGAAAGGAATGAAACTTTGATTTACTGGGGAAATAAACAGGTAAATACCACTGCCTGCACAGATAAGCAAAGGCTGCAGTCCCATCCAGAGTACCACCACAGAAGGCCCACTGAAGACACCTCAAGTCCAACATAATGAAATTATATTAATACAAGGCTTGCTTGCCAGAAGGAAAGAGGCATACTTGACTTTTTTGGGTGGAATAAGTCATTTAGATCATGCTTCCAGTGTAAATACAGCCATATCAAGGAATACAATATTCTTCAGCATTTTTAAACACTATGGGGTCTTTTGCTGCATAGCTGAAACTTAGCATGTTTCCTCATAAAAGACAACATGTATATTCTTGTCATATACAGGAAACTTCTGTTTTAGCCAAAACTAAGATTTTTACCCAGCTACCTAAAGTAAACATTGAGATTGTTCTCTTATTGATGAGGCGGGGGGAGCAGGGAGAGGTGGCGTACAATACATACAGGAAATAAGTAATTCCCAAAGTATAAATATATATAATTTTAAAGAAGACAAACATCAGTTACTCACTTCCTCCTTGCTCAAGTCTCCCAAATCCCCAGCAGTTCGGATTTGTAAGTAATAAGCATTTCAGGCTTATCATGGTTTCTAAATACAGGCACCTGATGACTCCTACATTCCACCTTCAGCTTAACAGGACACTGCATGCTTAATTCCTAGGTAAATACGACTGACCTCTAATGTTCAAAGATTAATGTTTTCATCGTGACCGCTGGTTAGCAGTAAAACATGGCAGAATCCTGTATTTCAAAACTCCTAATTATTCAGCCTACCAGTCAAATACTCCTCTCTCCTAGTGGCAGACGTGATGTCATACTTCAGAGGTGTGCACTGCTATGACTTCACATGCGATCACAGAAGAACTCTCTAAGGATTAGCAAGAAGTCTGCCAGCTTGCAGCCCTGTAGCTGGTTGCTGCCAGAGGAGGAAGACAGGCAAACAGCCCAGAACTGATTGATCTGCTGAAACTTTCTGGGTTGATGGTGCTATAAAAAGCTTGGTTATCAAAAACTACTTTGCAAACATGAGGTCATGCACGTTATCCATAACCTTGGAAGGAGCTTTCCACACCAAAGGCACGTGCCTGTGGTGCTCACGTCTTCTCTGTGAAAGAACATGCTTTTCATCACAACGGTCTCCTTCACAGGCTGCAAATTGAGCTCAACATTACTACTATTCAGTTCAAGCAAGTGTCTTTTATCTGCACAGCTGAATAAAATGCTTCACGTGAAACCAAGTTCCACTTCCTTTTGGAGAAGCAGCGCTTTTAAGACCCAGCTGCCTAGCCAGTTCTGCATTCGGAGGTTCCTTGGCAATACCCAATCATTGTATTAAAATAAATTCAGCCACAAGAATGAAATAAACACATGCTTAACCACAACTAAAAACAAGCAGTCTAAATAGAAATACTGTAAAGGTAGTACAGCATTCTGCATTTCTCAAGGGGCCCCTCCCTTCAAACCTGGAAGCCTGTGTGACAGGACTTAAAAGAATGTTATAACATGAATCACTCAAAAGACATACAAGTGTTTGACAGTTAACTATGTTATTATTCAGTTCAAATATTCATGTGCCTTACTATGCCTCATCTCTTATGCAACAGTACCTGCAAGTCTATGGCTGATACAATTGAGAACCACAAAAATGTGTTAGATTATCTGTTATCTCAACAAGCAGACATCTGCCTTAACTGGCAGTGGCTAAGCTACCCAAAGTGGTATCTTGCATCGTGTCCTTGCAGATAATGCCGGTTAGTTCAGTGCAGCCTACTACTTGTGTGAGTATTTCATCATTCAAAACTCTGTTCTTATTTTTAATTATTGATAAACAACCAGGCAGTACATTGTGAGTAAAAAAAATTGTAAAACCCAAAAGGCTAAAAAGTACCGGGCTGAAGGAAGGTTGTTAGATTGATCCTTGAAGAATGCTCACAGGCTACACCTAATGTAAGATTTATATTAAAAACACTGGACAAAAGGATGGTTTTTGTTAACAAACCAAGAGATATTGTCCCATGTCAATACACAAGGCACAACAGAGTAACATAGTGAAGAGATTGAAGAGACTGAGTAAGAGAGACATGATGATATTTAAAACAAGGACAAATATGCGCAAATAAAAGTTCAGCAAAGAGGTGTTCTGAATTCCTATAAGCTGTGGAAAAAACATCTGTTGACAGTGAGAGAGGAGCAATAGCACACGCATTGCTACTGAGATTACAAATCAAAACCAGACTGCCAGATGGAAAAAAAGGCAAGGGAGATCCTACAGTTTCTCTCTCTCAAATAAAACACTTTCAGTTGTGAAGAAAGAGAAATAATGCCACTGCACAAGGCACTATCAAATTCCCCATTGGAAAAAAATAAAAGGGTGCCATTGTCATCAAGTTTAAAGAAAATAAAAATAAAAAAATAAATCAATTTGAACTTGAACAAGCACATAAAATAATTATTAGGCTAAAAAGGGAATAGAGAAGAGTTTGACTGCAGCAGCTTAGTAATACAAAAGAACTGTAAAATGAATTGACTGTAGCCTATAAATACATGGAAGGTAAGAAGAAGAGAGAGGTTTGGGGGCTTTTTTACCCCCAAAAGTCAGCACTAGCACAAGAATAAAAATATATAAATTTGGCCATGACAGGCTAGTGCAGAAATCTTAAGGCCTCTCAACCATTGGAGGAGTCATTCTACAAATGGTTTTCAGTAAGACTAAATAACTCCAGTACAATAGCCTAGTAGACTAATTAGAATATAGGTTGATAAACACTGCTGCTTTCAGACTGAAAAACTACTAAAGTAGAAAAAAAAAATTGTTCTGCATAATTGCTAAACTGAGTTCAAATTGTCGAGTTTTTTTCCTTCTCTTAAACTCACCATGTAACCACAAATACGTAAACATGACAATTATGCTTCTTAAATTACATACCAAAGTACCACAGCTAAAAGGTCCCACCTAATGCTTTCTAAAGCAACCTTTCCAATATTTCTTCAACAGAACAAAAAAGTTTCCCAACAAGAACCAGAGCTATGAACAGAACAGAAACGCTAGAGCTATGCTGAATAGAAATTGCAGACACATCCACTCTGAGTCTGTAGTGAATCCATACTGCTTCTTGGGGGCAATACTGTCTGTTCCAGCTATCTGTTTTGAATGAACCTGGGAATAAAAGATATTTGTAACACCCAAGACTTCAGTTAAACAAATAACTCTCTTCTCCCTTGCTGTGTCTAAATGAGACATGCCCCTAACCCCTCCAAATCCCTGGCTGAGCAGCTGACAGACGCAACAGTCAATAAACTACCGGCTTGCCTTCAGCAGAAGCAGGATCTTTCTGGCCTCACCCAGCTGTACCCAGCAGTGCTAGGTTCAGCCAGATGAACGGCACGCACACCACTCCACAGACTGACAAACCAAATGGTAATTTTTGCTGGCGCTCTGTTCCAGCTATGCTAACTCCGTTCAGGTGTAACGGAACAATTCAGGCAGAAAACCTCTACTGATGGGGTCCTATTCCCAAGCTGTCCCCCTCCTGTCAGTGGGTGGAGCAGTCACACCATCATATCCTATACATACCTCCACCCAGACCTAAAAAACAAGTGGGGAGGTGAGCCATAGCTTAGCAAGCCCTTCTCTGTCACTTCCCCTGAAAGCTGCCACTAATGCTCCCATCTATCGCACTCTGCATTTTTCAATCAGTGACATTGATCTGTGGCTGGCTTGGTTCATCTGCTGACCAAAAAAATGCTGTCAACATCACGGTACTGGAGCAGCTGTTTAATCTAATTAAGTGCATGTGGACAGGGGGGAGGAAGCTTTCACAGGGACACTGCAGAGGGCAGAGAAGGGATTTCTGTATTGTCATAAATCACCACCAGTTTAACCGGCAGCGACACGACACACTCGAGAACATGACTTGGAGGCATATTTGTTGCAATGAAAGGGAAAAACATGTAGATTATAATGCAAACAGATCGAGAAAAGAGCATCAGCAACAAAACTCAAGGAAAAATGTTGGCTAATCAAACTGTTGACATCCAACAAAAATGATTGCTACTTTTCCATCTGAAAATCTGGAGAACGTTTCTCTGCTTCCCCAACAAATAATTACAGAGTTTTAAACCAAAATGCGCTGTACCTCGCACTGCTAACAGAAGGGCAGTACTTACTTACCTATGCAAGTTTCTTTATGGATACTGTTTGCCTGTCTGATTCTCTCTCTCTCACATATACACACACACAATATTTCACTGAAATTATGCCAATTATTTTATCTGTCATGCTTTGAATTTTACAAACATACAATTCAAGCATAGTATAGGAGGGTAGTGGGAATAAAAGGGAAAAAATAAAGAAAATTTTTGGGAAAAAATAGTATTAGCAACAAGTTTTCTGAAATAAAGCTTTGTATTAATATAAATATTTTTACTACAGAAAAGATTCATACTACCTAACCTGGGCTCTTGTTGAGGCACCCAAGCTGGAAGAGACACCTCAAGGTCTTATAAAACTGACTGGAGGGGAAAGAGGCAAACTCAGATCAGCAATTCTGATCAGATATCCCCTTCCCCCCTGACTATCAAAGAAACGTAAGTATGCATGTTTCTAACTTCAGCACCTCAGAGGTATGCCTGTATTGGATGTACTGAACCCAGGCCAATGTCCGTAACAAGACACTTGTTACAGGGTAGTAAACATTAATCTATAAATATAACTTAAGTAAATGTACATCGCCTTTATACACAGTAATTGCCTTTCACGTTATGAGTTTCTTCTCATCGCCAATGCTACTGGAGTAAGATAAATTCAACAACTAAGAGGGATAAATAAGAGCAACTTAAGGCACTTAGTATCAGCAAGGTGTAGAAGAAGGATATGCAAGAACAACTAAGGGGTTTATGACAAACTGAAGTAAGTTCCCTACCAAAAGCAATGAATAAAAATTCTGAATCTACTCCCTTGCCTCAAATAAAAACATATAAGAGTATCAAAAAGATTAACAGCAAAAGTTGCCACATGTCACTTTTCAATGAAACTTGCCTTTTACTGAGAGCCTTCTCTCTCGTCAATGGAAAGACATCCAGCCATGTCTTCCAGTGGCAGGCCACGTGGCAGACAGCAGCCCTCAAGTCTCCTACCTATTTGCGCAGCTTATAGCTCTCAAAGCTGAACAAAAGCAACAGACAGTTGATTTCTTTAGACTATTTTTATAACTTAAAAGTAAACTTCAAGGCTGCAAAACCTCAAATATTTGCAGGTTGATTCAACAAGTCATAGCACTCCCTGCCTGGTTCTTTCAATCTGCAAACAAAGTACAACCACTCTGCTCATATGCAAGGAAAACCTGGGTTCCTATACGGTGTATTCATCATAAAGGATAATTTCTTACAGTCATTCAAAAACATTAAAAGACTTCCTCAGCCTTTTTCTTTCTTAAAGTCCTTCCCCTCTGTTCAACAAGGAAGCAAAAATGATATACTTTTCTGTTCTTGTTTAAGATTAAACAAACAAACAAACTGAAACAAATGAAAGTATCAACTTTGATGTCCTTGACCAGCACTTACTTGACACTGTAATATTGAATTCAGCCTCCAACCATTTGGGATAAAGATGTGTCAAAAGCAAAACTGGTCCAACAGGGAATTTCAAAGCCTCCTTGTAGAAAAAACAGCCTTCCATTTTTATGGAATATGCCTTTACATTAAGGGTGTAGCTGTAGTCAATCCTGTGCAATGCTAATGGGAATTCACAATGAAACCATTCTTCCTCTATAATTAAATCCCAAGAGAGAACATTCACAATTGTACTTCACAGGAGTATAAAGCATAGCTGTGCCTGACATCTGCTCCTGGTTTTAAACTCCTTCACACACTCAGTGAGATTCAGCTTACACATGGAGCAAAATTCATGGTGTCAACACCTCCTGCAAACCCACAGATCCAGACAAGGGAACCTGGAGAGCTACTGAACTCACCAGATGTAGATATTGTCTATAGCTTAGGGTGTGCAGAATTTCCCTCTAGACCCTTTGGACCCACCTAGCTAGATCACCATTGATTATAACAGAGCTTTGACGAGAACCTTCCATACAGACACAGACAGGGATTTTGGCTTTTGTTTGCTTTGTTGCAAAATCATGACACGTGAAGTGCCCAAGGTACTCCTGCTCAGAAGCGGGGGACAGCAGGAACTACCACGTCTAGCAGAAACTACCACCATCTTGTCAAATACCTCTGAAGAAAGCTCATGCTGCCTCTCGCCAAGGCACTGGGAATTCCTACTTTAAGCTCAGTGCTCAAACTGTGCACATCTCCCATCTTTGGTTTGTGATCACTGCTTCATCTATGACACTCATTATATTCCTGCAACCAGAACTGCCAAATCCCAGACACCTCCGTAAGACCTGTTCCCCAGCACCATATTGATATAAGAACACATTCTACCTAACAGGTCTAAGTAGGGAGTGGGAAGTAAGACTGCAGATTAACATACACATAAACCACCACATCAAGACTAAAATCTGACTATAAAACAAACAAGTTTTGCCTGCATGCTGTATCTTTGTCCTGTGTTTCCAGGACCCTAGAAAGTCTCTAGTATGTGCAAGTCCATTTTAACATCTAAAACCTCTAGAAATGGAGAAGAATGCAAAGATAAAATAAAAGCCAAGCTCCAATATATGAATACAATTATACATGTTTTTAGCATACCAGGCAATATTCTTCCAATAAGAGCATCTAGCAACCAGAAGGACTCCTCTTCATTCTTTGTGATAAGAATCAGGTATCCAGCTATGAAGTTCATGCCCTGAAATAGAGAGAAGGGGTTTAAGATGCATACACTTATCTTAAGAGTTTCTAGTTTATTTCTTTTGATTAAGGGCTAAATTACTACAGTTCTACAAAGTGGACATATTAAGTAAAAACTAGTAATGAAAGCCACTAGTTGAGTAAGCTATTAAACCTGCATGATGACAGCTAACAAGAATTATTAACAAAGATCAAGGAGAGAAGAATTAGAAGAAAAAGATTAGGAGTCTATAATTTACCTTCAATTTTCCTTTTTTTTTTTAATCCCAAAGTAACTGAAGACTGCTTTGACCAGACTACCAAACCACAGCTGCCTTAGATGTGCAGTACAAACACAACACAGCTGCAGATAGACTGCAGATACAGCTGCAGAAGGAGAATACCTAACCCAAACGCTCTTTAGCACAAAGTTGCAGCCCCAGCAGCTTTTACAAGCTGTTGCTGCTTAACTCATCAAATGACTACATATAAATCATTTGCTTCCATAATACCTCTAGTACTCCACCTGCTAGTCAATGACTGGCCACTATAGCTCCTGCCCTTCAGCGTATCAACAGAAGATAAACACTAGGGGGTGGGGGGATTGCAAGAGCTACCAGAAAATTTGTGAAAAGTAGCCAAGTCATGACTGACCAAATTCCAACTGTGCAATTTTTGTAACTGTCACTGATGGTCTCTGACTGGAGAAGTGACATACAGAACACATGGGTCACAAACTGGTATTCCCTGTAAATACACTACCTCTGTCTCAGGCACTTTTTTCTTGCATCAACAATAACACTGCTAAGTTATGTCAATATTACTGATTTACATGCACCATAGTCCACTTTCTAAAGCATTTTAAGTACGTCTTTTCCATCGTAAACAAGCCAACAACTGTAATAACACAGCACATCAGTCCTACAAGATACAAGAGTTACCTCTGAGGTGCAACCGCCCCCCCCAAAGTCTTCCTAAATGACCAGAAAATTATCTTTAAATATTTACATGCTATGAAGGCTGGTGTTGGTTACATTGCCTTCTTCAGTTTCTTCTCTTTCTTTGGCCTTCTCCCTGTTCTCTCCCTCTGAGCTGGACTTCTCCAGCACATCTATTGCCACAGGCAGCACTGCTGTCTCTGGGTGTCCTGCAGTGCCGCAAGAGATCTCATTTCTTGCATTCAACAGATTTGACTCACCTGTCCCATCTTAGAAGGCCCTGCAACAGTCCCGGAACATGCAAATATAGGACAAACCAGTGTTTCATTTTCAAGCTTTGAGTCACTACAGCAGTTGTTACACAAATGGCTTGGATGGACCTTGCATGGTACCTTACATGGTACTTGGCCTTCTAGATGGGAAGGCAACTATTTGTTTCCATTCTGACAGTTAGCTTACTAATCGCATCTGCAGTGACAAACGACTGTTTGGCATTTAACATAACATGCACAAAAAGCTGCTCTGGAGCAGATGCTCACAGGACACTAAATTTCCCTGGTCATACGAGGGTAGGCAGTGCTGCACCACTGCCACAGCATGGCGATGCAAAGCCTAACATACTCCCAAGGTAGGAGACTCACATGGCTATAAGTACCACAAGTGCACCAGCATTACAGAAACATCCCCTGAAGAGCCTTCAGTCAGTAAAAGCTCTGCAAAACACTTTTAAAATTCCTTTTTTCACTGAATTTTCTAGCATTTACAAGATCTCTCCTATCACGCAGTGGGCATCACTATATCTACCTTGATGAAGTCTCTGTTTCCCTAGCAGAAAAGGTGATTTCCTGAAACTCTGCTTGATTTATGACATGCCTTGGAAAGCAGATGCTGGCCTTTGGTTTATGTTCTAATTATTTAGACAGAATAAATAACATTCATTCTGTTAGGAGACCAAAGGTGAAAAGGAATCACCTAAGGCTTTTTAAGTCATCTTCTTTCATCTCCAGTGCTATAAATACCAAGTTAAAATGAAAAGATTGATTAAATAATGTACCAAAACTTTTTAGTAACAATGAGACATCTATTTTAGGTAGAAGCCAGCATGGTTTAGAAGTTGCACATGTTTGTGGGTACAACTACCTCTGTGTAGGAGCCTAACACTTGCAAAAGAGAGTATTCACAATTCTACCCCTTCTGTTATTCTCAAAAAAATAAACATTCTATTTTAATAACTACATAGTACTGAAAAAAAATAATAAAAATAATTGATTTTTCACTCCCATTTTGCAAATAATTTCTGTAGAAAAACTAGTTGGGATAAACAAAAAGAATTTCTTTAGTGACTTCAGTCTAGGTTTAAGTCCCTCTAAGTCTTCTCCTCTTCAGATTTCAATAAATATAATACTCTTTTAACTGTGGAACAGTTGTATTTGCTGTACTAACTTCCTCAACTAACATGAAGTATAGGTTAGCACATGTATCCTTGGCAAGGAAAGGGAGGAGAGAGGAGCATTTAAGTGAACTGAAAACACATTTTGCTCATGACAGTTCCTGCTTCTTTATGATCCTTAATGATGGGCTCTTTGTTCTTGGCTGTTATGAATCAACTTTTATCTCCTTTGTGCCCCACAGGGAACTTTACAGTACTTGGCAGTGAGGACAGGAGCTTTTTTGAACTGCTATCTAAGCAGTATCAGGTTGAATTTCAAACAAATTTTCTTCCTACTTGCCTGTCCATAATGGCAGATGGCACCAAATAAATGCTACCACCCACCCAACTATGTGATATCGCACACTGATCTTCCTGTAAGTTGAAAAATGTGACAGTGAAAACAAAGGAAATTGGGATTTCAGGATTCCTTGTACATACTGAGGACTGTTTTGGGAAAGATGGCAGGAGGGAAGAAGAAGGAAAGGCAAGCTCACTTTCTCTTCCTCTCCAAAGCAACTAATCTTGATACAACCATGTGTGATAAAACCTTTATTTTGCAGCTAACCAAGGATCCAAACATGATCAAGCAAGCTTCAAAAAAGGCCATGGAGAAACTCACAAGAGCATTTGAACATACCTGAAGCAATTAATTTTTTCTCTCCCCAAGGCCATTTTAAAAACAGAAAGTTTGTGGACCTGCTTCTAAAAACGCACATTAAAATGGACAAGAATAATTGCCATTGGTGAAATGCAGCATTGTTTAAATACAAGTGATTACATACCTGACAATATCCTACTGCTTTATTATGATGCCCGTATGCTACCAGTACGTTGTAGAGTGCATGCTGCAAACAAGGATCAGCAGTTTTGCGGAATTTTACATTATCTGGAAATGTTCTGTTCATGTCTAGACAAAAGGGGAAGAAAAGACCACAATTAAGAGCTGTTCCCTCCTTCACTTTCCACAAAAACTTCTACTGCTTTTCTGAAGTACAACTGAAACTTCACTATGGCTTACTAAAACTGTAGTTTTGGTGGATGAATTCAAAGATGGAAAACAGCTTTACCTCCATTTTCATTAAAAGGCCATCTGCATTCAAGGATAATCTATTATAATCTATTACTAGAGAGATTAATCCTATTGGTGTACAGAAATCAATTTCAAGCAGGACTAAAGAAATACTCCTGCAGACTGGACTCTCTCAATGCCTGACTACAAAGGCTGAAAGGAAAGCAAACCAGACATTCAGACTGACAGAAACACCACACCCCAAGTTTATCTAACCAAGTGGCATGAAATGAGCTGTGGCTCTAGGAAAGCATATTTTCATAACAAATCAGATGAACTTTCACTTATCCAGTGAACTTCTACCAAACAGTGTCCCATCCCCCCCCCCCCAAAAAAAAGTCCTGTTCCTGCAGCTGGTGACTTCCACTAAAATTGATCTAAATCTTTTAAGTTTCTCCATGATGTGACCATAAGAAAAGTTATTTTTTCATTGGTGCAAGATCACTGAGAAGGAGAGTGATTTTCAATATCCAAGCAGCAGAGCACATCTCACATGCTTCAAGCTCAATTCTAAACTAAGTAAGGACTATGCAATTGCTGACACTTCAAAACCTTCACTTCTTCTAGACCAAACACGAAAAGTAGGACTCATCTCTCCTTACAAAGGTCTAAAAATTAGACACGCAAGTTTGAGCTAGTCACCCAAAACTCCCTTTAATTGTTGGAAAGAAACAGGCAGAGTTAATTTTTGGCCTGCTGCGCTCTGTAACGAGGGAACCCAAGGTCACTAGTCCAGACTTGTGCATCTGATTTTTGTAAGTTTAAGCTGGGAAAATAATTCCTATTCAAAAGTAACTTTGAAGATTTTCAAAACCCAAGACTTATTAATAAAATATGAATGGTTGTTTTGGTTATATTTAACAATAACAAAAAATTGGGTTAAAGTTAAAAAAAAATTTAAAAAAACAGTAACAGCACTACTGTACAGATATAAGAAGTGGTATCTCTTTGGACATAATCTGTTACAGCTTTGACACAAAGTTGAGCTGTAAGCAACCAAAGGAAGAAAGCCCCTCAAAAATCATGATTAGTGTCATGGAAGACACAAGCATTAAAAAGTTATCATACTAAATCTTCCTTTTAAAAGTGAACAAATCATTTAGAGAAATGGGAGGGCAGGAAAATATTTCACTTTACCTCTCATGTGACTGAAAAGAAAAACACAAGGAAAAAGACAATTTTTAAAAGGACTTGAGCAACAGCCAGACAGTTATAGGATAAATAAATTTGTTTTGTTTCTTCTTGGCAGGAAGAGCAGCACAGCATTTGCACAATCAGAATTTGTTTATTAAAGTATAGGCTGGATGTTAGAGAAAAGATTAATGCTGAAATGTCAGTTATGATTCTTCCCTCCCATCATCTATTTAGAATAAAGGTGAGAGGGGGAGTAGGAAAAGTCCATCACATACAGAGCAAATACTGCTCAAACTAAACTCATCTTTAATTTCACAACCTGAGGAAGGCTTGCAGTTGAAAGAATCAGTTCCAATTTGATTTCTAATTGCAGAGAATGCTTTTCCCCCAAGGAGTGGGGGAAGACTTCCCTAATTTTATGAAAAATTTTAAATTTTTCTTTTCAGGGTTGTGTTAAGCGGCACAGAGTCCAGTTGGAGGCCTGTAGCTGGCCGGGTGCCCCAGGGGTCAGTGCTGGGTCTGGTCTTGTTCAACATATTCATCAATGACCTGGATGAAGGGACAGAGCGTACCCTCAGCAAATTTGCTAATGATACAAAATTGGGAGGAGTGGCTGACACACTGGAAGGCTGCGCTGCCATTCAGCGAGATCTGGGCAGACTAGAGAACCAGGCAAAGAGGAACCAAAGGAAATTCAAGAAGGGCAACTGTAGTAGGGTCCTGCACCGAGGGAGGACTAACCCCAAGCACCAGTACAGGTTGGGGGTTGACCTGCTGGGAAGCAGCACTGCAGAGAAGGACCTGGGAGTCCTGGTGGACAACAAGTTCTCCATGAGCCAGCAGTGTGCCCTCATGGCCAAGAAGGCCAATGGCATCCTGGGGTGCATTCAGAAGAGTGTGGCCAGTAGGTCGAGGGAGATTATCCTCCCCCTCTGCTCTGCCCTGGTGAGGCCACATCTGGAGTCCTGTGTTCAGTTCTGGGCTCCCCAGTTCAAGAAAGACAGGGAACTACTGGTGAGAGTCCAGCAGAGGGCTACAAAGATGATGAGGGGACTTGAACATCTCCTGTATGAGGAAAGGCTGAGAGAGCTGGAACTGTTTAGTCTGGAGAAGAAAAGACTGAGAAGGGATCTCATCAACACTTACAAATACCTAAAGGGTAGATGTCTAGAGGAAGGGGCCAGATTTTTCTCAGTGGTTCCCAGGACAAGGGGCAACAGGCACAAACTAGAACACAGGAAGTTCCATCTTAATATGAGGAAAAACTTCTGTACTCTGAGGATGACCGAGCACTAGAACAGGCTGCCCAGAGAGGTTGTGGAGTCTCTTTCCCTAGAGATATTCAAAACCCGCCTGGACATGATCCTGTGCAACCTGCTCTTGGTGACACTGCTCTAGCAGGGGGGTTGGACTAAATGATCTCTAGAGGTCCCTTCCAACCCCTCCCTTTCTGTGATTTTGTGATATTTAGTAACAGTATTTTAGTTGGATGCAGGGGTGGTGGTGGTGGTTATAAAACAAGACAAAAATACTTCTAGAAACAAGAACTAGAAGTCTTCACCCTTAATAAAAGATATGGGGCATGGCCTCACAGGACTCCTTATGCCAGATTATTATCTTGAGCACACCAAGAGCAGGGTGTCCTGCTGCCTCTCCATCCTCCCCTTTCTGCTCCATTGGCATGCTCTCCCTCTTCCTCCAGCTCTGAGGCTCCTCTGACTGCCAGGTGAGGGAAGTCAGCCCGCTCCCCAAGCACACACAAACTGATATGTTTTACCATACTACAAGATGACTGCCAGACATGACTTGAGGCAAACGGCAGGGGCAGGTAAGAGCTGTTCACTTGACTTGAGCACTTACCCCCACTTTACTTGTCCCAGAGGGAATGTCCAAACACCTTCTCCCCCTCCACACAGCCCACCCTCTGACCTGCTATCCATTAACCTACTTCAGTCTTGACAGACATTAGCATCCAAAGGGACACAGCCTCAGTGTTTTTTCCTCAAACTGGACTACATCGGAATTGTTTTCAAGCAGGGAAATTAACATTAGAACTTTATACTGCTAGATAAACTCCAAAGCAAAGACCATCTGGTGGTTGTGTGCAGATCTGCTGGCTATAACCAAACTAGATATAAGAGCACAGGACCAGGAAGAAGGCCACAAAGAAAAGACTAGCTACTCCTTTGCAGTAAATTCAGATTAAATCCCAATATTATTTTTTTTTGAGATGATGTGTCAGTGCTGTGAGGTGGACGTGTTACGGTACTGTGAAACAAAAACAACAACTTTCCTCTTCTGTTGATTTATCTCTGTGCAGCAACCATGAGAAGGCTATTAGCTTGTTTCTGCAGTGTTTCTACCTCTCATTCAGTGATACAAACATAGGCAGAAAGCCACGTTAGCCTCAGTTTATAAAACAGACATCTATTTTGGTACCCGGAATCACAATTGCTGATGCTACTTCTGGAACAAAGAGATTTAAATGCACAGTCCAGAAAACTAATGCTTTTGTACCAGTCTCATGCTTTTCATGTTTAGGGTACTTCAAAAGTCAGGGACCTACAAGGCAACCTTGCTACTCCATCCTTTCTGTTCCTACCTTCATATCCAGGTGCTTCCCATTTCCAGACACTGTCCAGTAAATTACACAAGTATTTTTTTATAGCTAACATTCTCTATCCCACTTGCAATTGCTTCTTTGCTACTGCTACACATGTAACTTGAATCTGCTCTGAATAGCTTCCAGGCAGGTAATTTTTATTTTCTTTTTTACTTAGTAAAGAGCAGAACAAAAATTCATCTCAAATGCCAACTATAAGCATTCAAAAACTCCACTGCAAACCTCGAGAATAATGAGGTTAGGTCACCAGTTACAACCATAATAATGTAAAAATAATATACTTAAAGGGTATATAAAATTTATTATAACTGGATTTTTAAGACTCATCTTCAACCTTTTCCCTACAACACCTGGAACTAGAAATTGTTTTGGAAGTTTGGAGGTTTTTGGTTTGCTTTTTAAGTTAAGGTCAAGTTTGCTGTCAACTAAAACAAGAGAAACTGAGCCTAATACTTGGTGCTGCTGGTAACAGTTCAATAGCTTGCAGCAATCAAAAAAACAGCGTTAGGATTTCTTACAAAAGAACAACAATGCCATCATATAAATCTGGGACCTGCATAAATTCCATCTCCCTTCATGTCCAAAAGGCAATATCAGAATTGGAGAAATTGCAGAAGAGAATGGAAACAAGGAAGATCACATGTATGAAATGGCTACCATATATAGTATAAAACAAGGTGGATCAGAGCTCCTTAATTTGGAGAGAGATGCTTATGAGCGAGACAGCACAAATCTACCATATCACAAGCAAGGTGAAGGACGTGAAAAAGGAGCACCCAGAGGTTTTTTGTGAATTTTTTCCCCATCCAGTGTTACTAACAACAAACGCGGCATATGACTCAGGAACTCTCCAAACCACAGATAACTGGAGACTAGGAAAAAACATTCTGAGGAAGTATCACTACACACTTCACTCCTCCAGTTCTTCCTTTAGCTGTTCTGATAGACAGAAGACCAGATGAGGAAACCATTTGGTTATGACCTGATATGGCTTCTCTTACAGAGAGCGAGAAGAGCTGACACTGCTGCTCCCCTTGCTCTTCCACGGTTAAATGCCCTAAAACCCACGTGAAAATTCCCAACCTTCACTAATAGTTTAGCCCCATTCAGAGAAGCCTACTAGTGCTTCGATAGTAAAATATTCACTGTCTCCAGTGAAGTGGCAACAACTATTGTTTGAATTACTTTTCTGAACCCATCATAAACCAAACTAAGACCCTACAACTATTATCCAACCCACGCAGTCAGCAGTCACGAGGTGTAGTGCAGCCTCAGGGGGCTGCCCGATAAATATCAGACCCTGGCTTTCACAGCACCTACAACTCTTCCTCATGAAATGCAAAAGTGGAAACATGGATACTAGCTGCATGTGCACACGAGAGGACTTGCAGACACAGACATACTTACTCTCAAATTCAATGGCCCGGCCTAAGGGAGGCTTACTGCAAGGAAGCTACATCAACTTACACTCCAGCTACATCAACTAGCACATAGCCTTTGCATTAGGAGGACAGCCACATTTTATCCTGCCAACATCATTTGTCCTACTAAACTTTACTATAATAGGGCATGAACAACAAAGCTCAGTAGGAAGGCATGTCCTTCTAAATGTGTACGTAAACTAAGCCACGAAAATTTCCATTAAAATTTAGAGACCTGCACTCTTTAAGCTCTTACTTTCATGTTTAGAGCAATATCTGCTCTTTCTTACATTTCTCTCCTAAAAAAAAAAAAAAAAAAAGTTCAAAACAAAATTAGCAGTAAAGCCAGCCCACCAGTTAGGAATCAGCAAGTTAAAGGACAAGAACGGTGAAAGGACAGTTTAGATTTATTTAGCTGAAAGACTTTTATTGCTATTAACAACCAGATTTTTCCTTAAATATTAGACCATTTCTCTACAAAGTCTACCTGCACTTTTTAACCTGATTATATCTCATTAAAGACATTCTCATATTGAAAATAAGTTCCAAACATACACAAAAATTGTTTGGAGCTTCCGGGCATGTAAAACAAATGGAACACATTGGCTCTTATACATGTTTTAAATTTAATTTGAAATACAGTCTTTGGTTGGCCTTGTCCTCCTGCCTCTCCCCCCGAAAAAAAAAAAAAGTGTTGTTGCTGCTCTCTTTCTTTTTAAAATGCAGCATCGTCCTGGGCTGTTACTTTACAGCTAGATGCAGGACTAAATGCAGCACAACTGCTTGAAAATTTTGGAAACTGCAGACATGAAAAGTGAACAGCAGCAAGATTCCACATTTTACTTTAGTATACTGTTAAAACAAACTACAGTGATGGGAAAACAACACAGGCAGAAACTAACTGAATGTCAGACAGTGATTTACACTGAAACAGTCCTCAGCTAAAGCCCACCATAAAATTTGCACAGTCAACAGGAGCACTAAGTTTATTAAACACAAAGTTTTCATTCACCTGAAGTACTTTGCTCCCTCCATCCCTCCTATGTTCTCATTGTTTCTTCCTTTCTGAAGGGAAATCTATCACTCTGGAGTTCGAAGCCCTCTTTATTTTTTTCCTCCAACCCATTTTTCTTTATCCCTTCCCTCCCTTGCTCTTTATTAGTCTTCTCTTCTGCAGTAGCTCTTCCAAAACTTTATTTCCTCTGTAATTCACAAGTAGATCTTTGTCTTCTTCCATTATTTTTCCTCCCCCACAGAAATATTTTTATTTCATGATATAACCTGTGTGAAAAGCCACCTACTGTCATGATATGACCCTTCATGTCATTGTCTAGTACTGCAAAAGAAATTGTTTGCAACTCCCTCTCGCAGCCATTGTACCCAGACTGGATACAGATTGCTCCTTCTCCAGAGCCCTCAGCAAGGCTGGCTTTGGAAAGGCATCTTAGTAGCTCCCTCTGTTTCCATAAAGTTAGAGCTTTACTGTTTCTAGTTCTGAGCAGGATATGAGCCTGAAGATTTCTGGCTAGTCTTCATATTCATAGGAACATGAAAGTTTATGCTCCAAAATGCCTTACTAAGGCGTGTAGTCCCAAAAGCCCACAGTGCTGCTGTTAGGGGGAGAGGCAGAGGGGAAACTGAGCATTCAGATGATTATCCAATGCCAATAAAAGTCCATAAAGCCCCAGCTTTAATTATCTGGGTTTTTCAAGATGAAAAAGACAACAACTGCACCTGCTGTTCTAACAAAACAACCTCAGCATTGTGCTGTCCAGAGCACTGCCCTACCTCTTGACTCATTAATTGGGCAATTTAGCCAGTATCAGCTTCTCTACAGAAGCTCTGCTGCAGCAGGATGAAAAGTTTCAGGACAAATAGCAGTTACATCAAACTTCTACTTGCCTGCCCTCTCCTACTGCCTCTTTTAAAGACCCACAGGGCCAGTCTAAGGTCTGGTCACCCATATTGGCCACTGATCAGTGTTCACAGACAGCACATACTAAACTGGATTAGCATTGGTATTTCTCTTCCTACACTTCCCTCCTTTCAGGTATTTACATTTAGTGTTTGGGATTTAATGCATCAGGTGAATTTCCCCACCCCTCAACTTGTCAAATTCCTTTTTAAATCAGTTCATATTTCTGGCCTCAGCAGCATCCTCCAGTAACAAGTGCCACAATTCAGTGATAGGCTCTTCTAAACCTGCAGCATGGCAAACTTCATTCAGTGTCATTGGTTCTTATGTTACAAGAAACAAATAATTGCTCCCCATTCACCCTCTCTACACCATTTATAATTCATGTAGTTCTATGAGCAGCTTTTTCCTCAAGCTGAAATCCTAGCATACTTCATCTGCCTCATACAAACACTGTGCCACATCTTCAAGCATACCTGCTGCTCTTCCAGTGTCCTATTGGGACAGAAGTAGGGAGAAACAGACCCAAAGGTAGGTCTCATGGCACAAAGTTGTAACGCTTCAGTCACTTAGGAGACAACCTAATAATGTTTTCTAGTTTCTTTGCTGTTCCTTCCCAAATAATTTCTAATCTTCCTTAATGCTTTTGACCACATGATGAACCTGGAAAGATCTATGCTGTTAAAGAGCTTATGGCTAATCTGATTTACATGTTAATTCAGCACTTAAACCACTACTAAAGAAATATAAGTTTTCCATGACATAACTTGATCTCTAACATTTAAGGACATCGGATGGATAAACACAGATGAACACTGTTATCAAGACAATAACCTGTTTTGATTGCTTCAACCAGCTTGTCATTCTTCTCTTCTTCAAGCAGTCTGTCGTAATATCCAGGGTTTTGTTCCATGTTGGTTTGGGCCCCACTCACAATCATCCAGATCAATGCACGATGTTCATTGGGGATGCCTTTCCTGATATATCTCTTCACTGCAAAACAAGAAGTTTAGTGTTTATTGTCGGCTGTCGGTTTTGGTTTTTTTAATAATAATTGGTATTTTTCTTTTGGAAATGAGCAACAGAAAGTTAAGTCACAGGAAAACTCTTGACTAAAGATTATTGTGCTTTCTCTCCTATGCTACCATTTAGGATAAGCATTTCCGTCTCAGCTACATAGTATATTTTAGATTCACTCATACGTTTTTGCCATGCAGACTCCCCAGACAGATCTCCAGACCCAGACTTTCCTCCCTCCTCTATTCCCCCATTAGCATTTTGAATCTTTTAGTCTTCTTCCTGCCTTTCTGGATGGAGATCTGAACAGCAAAGTTTCCCCTCAATCTTTGTCCTTTTTCATTCAGACAAGCACTGACTTTTTGTTTCCCTACATTACTAATGGCCTCTGACATGACAGCCCTTTCCATTTGCTTGGTTATCCTTTAGCATAAAATGGCTATGTTAACATAACCCTAGGATTTCAGCCTAGCACCTAACCACTGAAATCATAGCAGAAATGAAATATGAACTATGTGGCGGCTGTCTAAATGAGCCTCTGAAAGAGCTGGAGATGTGAGCGAGCAGCAGATGATTTTTCCTAGAATAACTGGGGAAGTCTTTTCAATTCTAAAGTAGCTCTTATCTCCTGCATCATATTCATCACCAGGGTGTGCTTGGGTTTTGGTTTTTTTAAGCAAATGATTCAGTGTACATAATTAGGATGCAAGATTGCAGGAAGAAGCATCAGGCTAATGATAGTCAAAGCAGCTTCCTCCTGGGAATGGTATGAAAAATATTAATAAGCAGGCAATGTGGCTCACTGGTACAGAATCCTGAATCAGCATTATCTCTTCTGACCCAAAAAGACAGCCAAATGTTCGAAATCCTTCTGGTTTTTCCAAGGAGAATAAACTGAACAAGGAATCAGACGTTTCTTACTAAATGGATGAAATCCTATCAATTAGAGTATCATCTTATCGTCCCTAAATTCTATGGGACTCAAATGAGAGTGAAGATTTTTATTCCTCCCACATACACACACACAATACCATTTCCTAACCTGGTTTTATCCAGTCACAAAGACCCGTAACTCAAGATACACACTGCCTGAATTAAAGGCCTTAAAAACAGCTGAGTGAACCAAGGTTTTACAGCCACCCAGCCAGCCACCTTCTAAACGCATTCCACCTAATTGCAGCTGCCTATCCTTCAGGAGCCAAAGCTGCTTTCCCAGCATCAGAGAAATATGTGCATCTCTAATGGGCGTTTCAACCACCTGAAGTCTGGTACTTCCTCTCAAAGAAACATGCCTGTCCTTGACATTTGCAATAAACATCTGGCCTTCGAGGTACTGGTTTTGTTTAGCTTTTTGATGAGAAAGTAAATATGCCTTACAGTCTCTACTGTTCCAGCTACAAAGTAACTTGAACTACAACCTTCTTTTAGACAGACTGGAAATAATTTACTTGTTTCCACAGTTGTTTAATAATCCCCACTTCATCTTTTTTACAAGAAGAAAAAAACCCAAAACAAACCTCTAATGCTCGAGAAACCCCAGAGATGGACACAGCAAATGCAGGAATGAGTATGAGGAACCAGTCCCATTTAGGTCAACAAGAAGAGATGTTCAGATGAGCCTGCGAATGTCTCTAGAAGCAAACTTACTGGCTAAATTACTGGATTATCATATTCTAACATACAATTCCAATGGTATTTTTTTCTGGAAAAACTGTCAATTCTGAAAGCATAGCCAACATCCACATCCAACAATACACATTAAATTCAAGAGAAGCAGGGACAAGCCTTTGACATTGGCACAAGGGGAAAGCAGCCCTGCAGCACAGCATACACTTATTCCTCAGTGTCATCGTCCTCATGGTAATAGACAGCCAGAGGCTTGTATCGCCCCAAGTGACTACCTACCCCAGCTTCCCCACTCCCTGAGGAGTGGAAAAGCCCTTTACACAGTGCTTTTCTTCCTCACATCATTACCGTACTTGCCAGGATATGCAAAACAGCATACAGAAGCAGCAAAGTAGTTTTGAAAAGAAGGACATTTGCAATTTAATTTGGCTTATATATACATATATTATTTTTATATGTCATATTCTATACATAAAATCATACTGTTTTATACAAATATGCAATTTTTTTGTTTTCTATAGGCCATCTTCCACATTATCCTCAGGAACTAAAAAGCCCACAACAGTCCACAACTCAGAATATCCCCCCACTGTAACATTTAAGAAGCTTTCACAAATGAAGCTGGATTGTGCATGTGTCTCCAATCACACATCTGACTCCAATTGTAAACCAAGGGCTTGATCTCAAAAGTAGCACTGCTGAATGCCACCAAGCCCTGAGTATCCACATGCAGAATTGCTCCCAGGACAGCCACAGTGTACACAAGGCAGTCAAAGCTTTAAAACATGTGTAGGAAAGATATTTCTTTGTAGGAAATTTTTGCCTCTGTTCATTAATAAAATATGAAACATCATTTTTTAAGCAAACAAAAGCAGTCTTAATAGTTCCATTACCTCTGACACCCAGTGCCAGTTTCTGCAGGTTTAGAGTCACACTTTTATTAATAACGTTTTTCTTGTTACAAGAAAAAACTTTATCTAGAAGAACTGTTTTTTTTTATTTACCTTTTCCCCATGTTAACATTGTTTCATTCTACATCATAGGCTAAGTTTATGTAGTAAAATCTCATTTAAAAACAAAAATTATCTCATCTAAAATATTACAAGAGTGTGATTTTGAGAAGCATCTGCACTTTTCAGTTACTAACAATTACTGTTGAATGCTGAGGAAACTAAAGCAGACCCTAGAGGAAAAATTCTACAGAAGAGCTAAAAACAGCA
Source organism: Aramus guarauna (assembly GCA_013400195.1). Classification (NCBI taxonomy): domain Eukaryota; kingdom Metazoa; phylum Chordata; class Aves; order Gruiformes; family Aramidae; genus Aramus; species Aramus guarauna. The sequence goes on along the minus strand of VXBL01007663.1, from coordinate 157,523 downwards.
GACAACAAGGAATTGAAAGTTTTATTTTATGAATACATCACAGAAGAAACAAAGCAGATCTGTGCTGTAAATGTTCAAGTTACAGTCAAACATGAAAACTAAGATGCTCCTTCCTTCCTGCAACCCCTGGGCTGAAACAGAAGCACCCCTGTTACAGCCACTGTTTAGTCCCGTTATTTTCACCTTTCACTGTATTTTATCAGCCTCAAAGACTAGAAAGCACCTTCTGCTACTGGTCAATTTTTCACTAATCCACTTACAGCCAAATTCTTTTATGTAGCAAACTTTTAGTCAGAATTAAGCTACTTTGGGCAATTATGTCAGTCTGTTGCCCGCCTTGTAAACAAGCCAGAGCAGAAAATGGTCTTTTGGTCTCATAAAGATAGCAGCTGAATGGAGAAAAGCAAAAATCAAGAGGATCTCAGTAGTGACAGAGAGCACAACAAGGCAAGTGACTGAATGCTAACTGAAAATTCACATGTGCAGAGGAGACAGTGAAGATAACAAGGGTACAGGGAAAAACAAAATACCACAAAAATCACAAAAAAGAACAGACTGGAGAATGAGCAAAATGAACTGTCAGCCAAAATTCCCATGACCCGCCCTGCCGGAAGGCTGTAATCCAGAACAACAGGATACACTGCCTAATTACCCTTGTTAAAATGCAGTCTATTTTTCTTTACAGTAGAACAGAATTATATACATACATACCATCCTGGATGTGAGACAAACACAGTAGCATGTGAACATGCCACATTTCCAAACTGGAAAATTAACACAAGTCATCACTTCTTCCTGTTCACCCAGACAGGAATTATGAGCTTCTCTATGTGTAAAGACAAATGGGTGTGGAGTGACTGACATATCACACGTACAATGCCTCTCCCACATCTACTCACAGCAGGATGCATTTTGAAAAGGCCCCAGTAGAACTCAAAATAAGGATATAGGCTCACAGAAACAGCTATTGCATTCGGGGAGGGGGAAAGCGGCAAAACAAATGGTCTTCTCAGTTCTAGCTTATGGCCAGCTTGCAGCAGAGGAGAAGTTAATCACAATAAGCAGCTCCTGAGCAAAGCTTCAGAGCAATGAAATCAGGTCCTGGAGGAGGGAAATTCAGCGTATCACCAGGTAGACCTTCTGCTCTGACTGTGTGCGAGGAAATCACCACCGGATCATCTTGCAGGATAAGGCACACACCAAAACAACTGCTTATATAAGTCTAGGTGGTTATACCACATACTTCAATCTTAATACTAAGAAGGGAAGTATTTAAAAATCAGTAATTGTACAGGTTAAACTGTTGCTCTCCTGAGGTATAAGTTGAGGATAATGACAGAGGGTTATTGTAACAACTTTGAATTTACACTCAGACTATATTTCCTCAACATCATTTATTCCAGTCACTCTCCTTAGAATTACACATATACATGAGAATGCATAGTCTACAAATCCAAATACCTTTAGGAAAAGTTAGTAAAGTCAAAGACGATGTGCCAGCCCACAAGGACTCGCTACAGTCAAGAGCCATTGCTTGTGTCCACTCAGTGGATTTATGGTTTCTGATTTTTCACAAACAGTAGTCCACTAGAAACGACTAAACCACATAAATTATTACTGCTGTTTTGTGGCTAGTGGGGCAGCATGACCATCAGTACCGAAGCCTGGTGGACAAGTTGAGAGATGTGGTCAAAAGTTTTGGCTCCAAAATAAGACCAAAGGCTTTCACACTGTTTGTATCACAGTAGCATTCTGTGTCTACAATGCTGGAACAGGGAACACAAAGGAAGAGAAATGTAACAAACTGACAGAAATTCCTAAAGGCTATAACCATCAAAGTTCACACATTTTAAGAGGAGGAGATGAATCAAAACCTGAGATTATTTTTCCACAACTAGAAGGCGAAATCCTGCAGAATCTCAAAATCCTCACTAATTCAAAATACCACACAGTTATTGCTATATTCAAACTTGACACCCTAAACAAAAGCTTCTTTACATTTGAAAGAAAAAGAAGAGAGTAGAAATAGCTACTTTCTGGTCAGCAGCTATAGCTCGAACCTACATTTTCTGGAATTCCTCAGGCATAAAACAGACATCCATAGACTAAATACACTGTTATACTTAAAATGTCTCACTGGTTGCCATCCCATTCTTGGTGCCAAGGAAAAAAAAACCCACCTCAAACAACAAAACCACCAGAATTAGCAGTCAAAGTCTGCACCTGAAGTACAGCTCTAAATATTCAGCTATGTTACAGTCAGTGCCTGCTAAACTTTTGCTTAGTTTTACTCACTTTTCTTTAACGCACTTAGAGAACTGTGCCCAACTCAAATAGACTCCCAAGAGAAAGCAAGCTGAATAGTGTCATTAAGAGCAAAGGGAAAATGTAGCTGCTTATATGAAAGAATAACCCAGAGAAAGAGTAGGACGAAACACACACACACCCTTTAGTCTCACAGGAGTCCCTGTCACTTTCTGACTCTCTCCATTTATTTCTCCCTGTCTCTCCTGCAAGACAAAACATTACTAGAGGTTTTCTTGCTTTTTGATCTGGCCATTAACAGCACCATTGGCATTTTATCTCATGTTGCATTAGCTCCTGCATTAATTTTACTTTCTTCACTTCATAAGGCATTTAGAATTAGTGCTTGGTACACACCTTTTTAGCTGTGAAGTGAACATCATTTTACAAAAGGAAGATAAGGAGAGCTAGAAAATATCAGCAATCTAAAAAACTGTCAAGAGTCAGCAACTGAGAGCCCTAACATCTTGATCCCTGGGGTTTAAGACTGTCTTTTCTGTGACCTCCTGTCTTTTTAAAGAGAGCACAATACAACAAACAGCTGTAAAACAGCATCTTGAAGTGCCAGTGGCCATAATCTCTGGGTTACAGATGTAATAAGGTATTATAGCATATGCCAAAGAAGGATTACTCCTTTGTAAGCTTTAACTCAAATCCACGATCCCCCTAACAGCAGCATCCTTGCTTATGCATTTTTACTGTTTATACTACTGTTTTTCATCTGAAGACAAAAATAGTATTTAACATTCAAAACCACAAACCAATTTAATATGATTTATATTGGTTCCAATATAATATACTCTTATCTATAAATAGATACACAGCTCACCTTTTAAACTCTTCTGTATATTGTTATTCCCCTTTAAGAGCTTGGACCATTTTATTGCTCTTCTAGTGAGTACCACTAGGTATCTGGAAAAGAATGCTTCATAGGATGCATAATCAAAGTCGTCTGGCCTTTCAAACCCATATGGATCAACCCTACAAAATAAAAAAAAGAATTCTTGTACAAATGTTTCTACATACCTACAGCCGAAAAAAAAAAAAAATGCAAGTATGCTTTAAGTAACTTCCAGCTGCTATTTCTAAAAGAAGCTCAAAACTCTCTCCTCCCAACAAAAACCTACTTTACACAAACTGTTACACTTGATTTAGCATATCAAAGCTGTTTAAGTAAATTAATTTAAACATGCACTCTTCAGTCAGTTTTACAGATTTCACTGCTTTTGGAAGTAAGGAGTTTTCAGATTGTGCAAAATTGACCCAAATTATAACCACACAGAAGTCTGGGAGGTATTTTTCTCTGCAATACAGACAAACAGTTGAGAAATATGAAGGTATAGCACAACAGCTCAAAAATGGCCTGAACTCACTTTCCACAAAAAAATGACAACAAAAAGTAACTTTGTAACAACTTACAAAGATTATTTTTAAAAGGAGTAATTTCTTAAGTTATCTTCATGAAAGTATATGGCTTGGAAAAAACCACAAATCTTTGTGTCAATCTACCTTCTTCATATGCAGCATCAAAAAAGCTTATTTTATTATCTTTAATAATTTTTCAGTCTTACATCACATTATCTCAGTCAGCATGGCACTGATGGAGTTTCAGAACCGCAAGTCTGATTCTGGTTTCGCTTGACATATCAAGTCACCTTGCTAATCGAGATTTATGGCAACTTCCCAGGATGCTTTATACCCGCCATTTATCACCTGAGTACAGAACACAGGCTTTGTAAGAGTTAAGCAGGCAGAGGAGTCTGTCCACACAGAAAAGCCTGCAAGACAGACATCAAGGCTTAACTTCCAAAACCACTGCCCATTTCTTTCATGGAGAAGGAGTTTGCCCATGGAGCAACACCGGCACAGCCTTGGGTAAACTCCGGCTCACGGGATCGTCACGGGTAGTAAAGCATGAATCAGAAGAGGAACATTTTAATGTTCAGACCTCAAATAGGTATTACCTAATCGGTAGGTTAGAAGAGTCACCTTTGCATTATGTACTCCTCAAATTTGACACAAGACACACATGTGTAAAAAAATACCAACTCCCCTGATACAGGTTTCTCTGAAGACACAGAACACGAGAATGCACAAAAAATCCTAACACCTCCACGAAAAACACAGCTTATATTTATGACTGCGACTATCCAGGCTGCAAGTACAGATTAATTTCACGCTCAACTCCATTCCTGAGGTAGAAAGGGAAAATAACGAGTCAGGAAGTTCGGTTTTAAGGAAGTTACCTTCCCTCACCTGCCTCCAGGCAGCGAAGGTTACCCTTACTCCTAGGTGCCCTCACGTTAACAGCCGCATCGTTTGCCAGTCTGTGCCNCCGCCCCCTCATAACCCAAGCGCTCTGAGAGGAACATGTCGCTCTCTCCGGGTCAACCGGTTCCAAATTCACCCTCCACCACGGCTCCTCTCTGCCCCAGCCCTTCGCGTTTCTCGGCAAGACAAGCAGCAGGGGTAAGGGACCACCGAAAAATCCGAACACCCTGCAAGGCGCTGCGAGTCACCGCTCCTGCTCCCGCCTCGCTCGCCCCCCCTCAGAATGCTGCAGATTCGCAGGACAGTTGTAAAAGCGGCATTTTTAAATGTGACCCTACCGCCCCGGGAGAGCCAGGTGGAAGCGGGGAGGCGACCGCGGTGGGTCCCGGCAGGGGGACGGCCACACGGGCCCGGGGCGGGGGAAGCGAAGCGCCGCCGCCAGCAGCAGCCCTACCTGTACGCCCAGTCCCGCCCGTCTTCTCTCCTCTCCATCGGCCGTCCGCGCTCGGCCTCCCCACGGCGGGGAGCGCGGCGCCTCGGCCGCGGGACGAGCGAGATCTCCTCAGGCCGAGCAGCGCCGCGGCCCCATACGGAGCGGTTCCCAAGTTCAACTCTCCTGCCGCCCTCCGAGGGGCGGAGGCGGCCGCCGGGTCCCGCCTCCCATGCCAGGGGCCGGGGGCCGGGCAGGGCACCTCCGCGCCTGCGGGGCCGGGCGGCGGCGAGGCGGTTTCACAGCCCCCGCTCCCGCGGCTCTGCCTAATCTGCGCGGCCCCCGCTCCGTTCCGCTGCGCGTCACCGGGCGGGGGGTGTCTCGGGAAGGGGGGGCCGGGCACCTCGGCGGCAAACAGATGTTGATTTGTTCTGATACTGCTTTAGATTTGTGTATTTCACAGTTCTGTCACGTCTTGGAAAAAATGCAAGTATTTTAGTGCGGGGGAAATGTCTCACTAACCTGGGGTGGGAGTGGCCTCAGGTATGGCCCTTCAAACCTAAGGAAATTTCCCCATAACCAAGGAGAAGAGGTGGTTGTATTAGTATTTAAGGTCACTTGGTCGGTTTGGGTTTTTTTCCCCCAAATCCTCATGCTCTTCCATTTAATTTTCCCAAATAATTCATTACAGTGAATGCTTTTTTACACTGAAATATTGCCAACTTTAGCTTCTGATGACTTAGTTTCCACCATAAACTACCAGTCATTTAAATATGGTTTAAATAATAAATGGCAGGGTGTCAAAACCATAGAGTAATAATTCCCAAAATAATACCCAAAAAGGCTTCCCCATTTCCAGAACCCACCTCTAACATTAGCACCTGGCTCTTCGTCTTCAGAGATGTCGAACAAACTCTGAAACCCACGCGGGCTCTGCCCTACCTGACTGCAGCAAAGTAACATACTGCGTAACAGAAGGGAGAGAGCGAAAATATATCCTTGCTTGTCCTTTTTGAATCAAGTTCTGACTTTGCACCCAGCAAAGTGCTTGGAAAATTACAGCTACCGCCGGAGAAACATTATCTCGTTCAGCCAGGGAGTAAGAGTTGCTGAAGACAACAGATGGGATTTCACAAGGGAGATCAACAGTTGTTCCCTCCCAGCACGCTCCTCGAGAAAGCTACCTCCTCTCTGCGGGATCAAAGGCAATCACACGGAAATGTGGAAGTGGTTCGGCTCCAACAGCAGGGAAAAAATACAGAGATTCGTACTTGGTTTAACTGCCATCACTGGCTTGTAACAGTTCGTGATTGTTCAGCAAAACTTTTTTTTTCTTTTTTTTGGTGGGAAAATTCTGTGCTACAGCAAGCGTAGGGCTTCTTTTGCAGGAAGGACGGTGGTCCTGCTCAAATTACTGTGCCACGTCACGAACACGCTCGGGTACTGGCAGGACTGGAACCTGATTACAAACCAGCCCGGGGAGAGCCAGCCGGTGCCTGTGCCAAGCCTGTGCTTTGACATCCCGCCAGCGTTGCCTTGGCAGAGCGTAGGCAGAGGCACGCTCTGCAAACAGCTCTGCCCCAGTGACTTGGTCAAAGTCGCATAGAAAATCTTTGGCAGACCTGTGAATAGAAGGAGGCGATGCTGTCCCACGGAAGAGAAGAAGGAAGCCTCAGTTAGGCAGAATACCCCCATCTCCCCCAAAATCCTGAAGCCACAGGCTTGTTTGGTGAGAGGGTTGTACTTCACCTGATAAGGCCAGGCTCTTTTGTGCATGTTTCTTTTAAAATGGATCTGTGAAAAGTTCCCTGCAAACAGCAGATTGTTTCTGTGATTAATTAAGCGTACATCTGCAGTGCATCAAGCATAGCCTTGTGTATACCATGGTGCATTTTTACTGTCAGCAAGCCTTAAATGTTATATGCCGTTTCTGTTGCTCTAATACAAGTATAATAACTTTGTGGTTCACTTAGATTTATGCCAGTTTCACACAAAGGCTCCTATTAAGAAACTTGATATAACTCCTGTTAAGGAAGCTACTTAGAATGTTAATTGACTATTAGAAATAATTCCTAAATTTCAATGCTAATTTGTAGTAGTAATTGCATCCCCATATTGCAACTGATAAGATGAACCAGCCTACTGTTTGGAAATAGGTAATACCTTGCTTATCCTTCACAGGGTATCAATGCTGCTCTCTTCTGGGCACATTATATATCATGCTGATTTTTAAAGGCATTCAAAGAAACTAATTCATAAACTCTCACATCTGAAAAGTCCATGTGCTTGGTGTTCTGATCAGCAGAAAAAGGATACTCTTTCCTTTTGATCCTTTACTTCTGAAGGAGTTGTTGGCAATGGCAGCGTGCAGGAGGGCAGACTTACATGATGTTCAGACTGATGAAGCTCACAGCCTTCCTACCTACCACCTGCCACAAAGGAAATGTGCCTTATGTAACTTTTTGTTCCTCCTTTTGCATCTGAACTTTATCCTTGAATCTTTTACATTATGGTGAACGTGTTTGGTAGAAATTCCCATCACGCTGCTGCCAGAGTAAGTCCTTAAAATAGAGACTTCCCTTTAAGGGTAGGCATTTAGATGTGTTCCCTGCAAAGGCAGATGAATACAGCCGCCAAGTGTTTCACAGGCTGAGATAGTCAAAGCTCTGCTTGTCTTATATCCTGTATTTTACTGAGAAAAGCTTCCCTACTTGTGTTTGCAGAGCAGTTGATGTTGAATAACAACACCAGCAAAATTTTCAGCCTTATCAGGAATTAAGCTGGGGTGCCTTTATGCTTCCTAGAGCTGTGAAATGTGCACTACGCCACGTGTGCTGGGTGTATCAACAGCGCTGAAACATGGTCCAGCTCCGCACATACCACCCCCACGCTTGTTGTTACTTTTAGGCCGGAACTGGGGAAGGAGCATCAGGAGAAAGCCTTTGATAATATTTGTGCCTGAAAGTATTTCCTCGGCTGCCTGCAGGGGCCATAAGGATTCTTTATCTGTCCAAGAATACAAGAAATATCTTTATTATTTTGTGTATCATAAATGTGTCCGTTTTCTTGCCTGAGGTTCTTTTCACTGGCTGCAGCGAGATCAATGAAAAGAAATTGTGAGGGGGAAGCAAAGTGCAATAGAGCCACGAAAGGGATAAGGTCAGTGTGGATATAGAAGGTGTGTGTGGATATAGCGTACCTACTAGTTTTAAGACAGCACGAGTGAGTCTGTTTATTGAGAATCACCTGTGAGAAACACCATTCCCAGCAAAGCTAGCAGCTCTGCTTTTCCAGATCCAGATGATACGTTTTTTAAAAAAACCTAACTGCTCACAAAATGCTTAATAGCCCCTGTTTAAAAAATGTGCATGCAGCAGCATTGGAGAAGAGAGAAAAAGATAACTCCTGCTAGTGACTGGGTGTTGTAGTACCCCAAGTAAGCGATGAGATCCCCAGAGCATACGTGGCTTCCCTAGCTTGTGTGATTTATCACACAGCCACTCATCTTTGTGTCTGTATTTAGTAAATCACTCCACGCGAGTGTACCCTGCTTTGTTGGAGCTCTACTCTTCATCCATTTGGCATGAGCTACTTTCCCATGACCAGAAAAAAATCTGGTTCTCCATACTTGGGGAAAACTGTTTAGATTAAGCAGATTTGGCAGTATAGAAATATTTGGTAAGAAGTAAACACACACACAAACACACACACACACGTATATCTAAATCACTGCAAATGTATTTTCTAACCTAGGCACAATGTGCTCCAGGACTAGACAACTCATCCAGCTAACAAGATGAAGGAGTGCCACCATCACATCCAGATGCTTTTGCTTCCTGTTACAACCAGCTACCTACCAAGTTTAGTCAACCTTCAGCCTGCGTATGGATTGAGGCTCCTGATGAGCAATGAAATGCTGAACTTGCTCCGTATTTTTGCCCCAGAAGATAGTGTCATGCTTACATAATAGTAGTCTGCAGGCCTGATTAAACTTCTTCACATGAATGGTTCCAGCAGCAGTCGCTGAACTTTAGAACAGACTACATAGCAAGGACAGAAACATATTTAAAAAAAATTAAATTCCTCTATTCCCTGAAGGCTTCACAGCTTCACGTCTGTGAAGGTTACTAGCTGGTAGCACAAGTTACAAACCCCCGTGTAGTCTGGGAAGTGCCAGTACTTTGATTACTCTCAGTATGACTGTGGCCCCAGGAATCAAAGCATACTGATATGAGGAACTATAAAAAGGAGCTCTAAAGCTTGCTGCATACCACTGCAGGTGCCTGGAGAATCAACATTACCCATGGAAATCTCTGCAGAAAGGTTTTTGCACTCAGCTGCCATCCTCCAGCTGCGTCAGAAAAGAAAGCTCAAGGCTGTAAGTGACAATGCTCGAAACAGCAGGGGAAGAGAAAGGATATGGTAGTGCCCTCGGCATGAAAAACATGGCAAAATTATATGTCAGAAGTGATATGGAAAAAATACTCGAACATTATTAGCAGGAAAGGTTCCTAAGACAAGGATGTCCTTAGAAAAAGGTCAGTGGCTATCACAGACCAGTAACCTAAAGGTGTGGAATTAAGTAAACGGAAAGAGAGGTTCATAGTGGCTAATTACTCAATGAATCTAGCTAAGGTCAGGCTGCAACTTTGTGAAACATGTTTATTATTTCAACTGACAAAATGAAGTATTTTCCAAATGGGTTTGGGGTTTTTTGTTTTGTTTTTCCTTATCTGCTTGAATAATCATGAGGGGTATGCTTAAAGCACTTTAAAGCCATGCTGATGATGTTTATTTTCCTGGCTGCACGAGTACAAGGCTAACTGAACTTTGAAATTTCACAGGAAGAGATGACAGACAAGATCGGAGAATATTAACTCCTCTTTCCTTCTCCCATCCCTTTTTTCTTTCTTGTCTCTACTTGTGAAGGTATCATGCCTAGCAAATTCATCAGCTCCAGGATCTGTTGGTTAGGGATGGGGTTTAGCCTGGATGTTCTCTCTAGCTGTCTACTATGATTTTACATCTGGTCCTAGCTGGGAAATGTAAAGGCAAACCTTCTCCTGGCTTTCAGTTGCCTCAGTTACTGCTGCAAGGACTCTCATTTCAATCATCTCAAGCTGTGTCCTGTTCCATAAGGAGCAGGCAGAGTTATCATTACAGGTATTTAAATACAATAATTGCATGTAAATACATAGTGTTAGCTGTGAATAACATTATCTGTTTCATTTAATTGTCTGTATGCGCTTAAGAGTATCTCTAAAAATCACACATTAAGGCAAAAAATCCTTAAAGTAATGACACAGTTTAGTGTAAAAAGAAGATGGTATAGATATCCATTCAGGAAGAGACACCCATTCCTTATGTGGAATAAGGCAGGAGTTTTCCAGGAGCACAGAGAATCTTACGTTTCTGTAATTAAATACTATTCCATAATACATAGGTACAAGGGCAACAAGTTCAGGTCAGATCAGCAAATTCCCTTTCTTTAAGTTCCCAGCTTTGGAGTGTTGAACTCTGCAAAGTCAACATGCTCCCAAGGAGGTTGTTCTTCACGGCAGTTTTCTGCATGTTTATTTCTTACACATTTTTCAAAGTCACTGGCTGAAAGAAAAAGGAGAAGGTTTCTGAAAACCCAAACTTGGGTTTGACAGCAAGAGCGGCTGAAGCTTCTTTGAACTGCAGGGTTGTAGCAACAACCATCTGTATAGGTACGGGTCAGTATTTACATGTAATCAAGGTGTTGGCTGAAGTATCATATTATTTTTAAATGCTTTTGAAAGGTAAGAAACTTTGATTGCAGCATCTAGGATCAAACTATGACTTCTCTCTGGCTTATTTTGTCAGGTTACAGGTTATAGCACATGAATAATACTGGAGGAAAAATTCAGTTCTCATTGTATGTTAATTTGCAGATAAATGTCCCTTAAACACTGATGTCATCACTAGCTGATACATTGTCAAAATTGAAATTATTTAATTTAAATATCCTTTTTATATTTCAGGTATTTCTGACATGGTTCTTTCCTGTCTTAAAATAATCAAATTGAGGAGAGATGTGTGGCACTGAAACTATCAGCGACATTTTGGTATTTCCATGGTTTGCTGCATAAGTGGTTACAAAAATATACCCTCAGTTGGCTGTTTGACTCTTTTTTTTTCCATTCAAAGTGTAGTTCACATGTCAACAGTACAGCAGATTTTTTTCTTGACCAAGAAATTTTATTTTAGCTATGTGTGAACTTACAAAAATTAAATAACTTAATTTGCTGTTATTATCCAGTCAGCCACAGCAGTCATTGTATATGACCATGCTGCACATTTATATTGCTTCTGCAACAGGTACCTTGTATTTCTGTATTTTCATATTTCTAAACAACATATTTTTCAGTAATTTTCTTCTCAGAAACTCTGATATTATTTTTATAATAATTTCCTTTTACATGACATCTCGTCACCACCAGTCCTCCATGAGCAATTGATAAACTTCTGAACACAGTCAAGTCAGCTTTATGATAATGATCTTTCCTGGTCTACGCAAAGTCATTTTTTCACATGCAAAAGTGCAAGCATCTTCCTATTAGAAGTTGATGGAAAATTGTTGATGGCAAATTGACCATAGCCACAATCCATATGTAGATGCAAATCATCCCACCAAAATACGTAAGTAATACCTAGAATTGACATTAGACCATTACAGTTTTGTTTGCTGTGGATGTGCTTTGCAGGGGCCCTGCTGCTCTGCCCCACTCAGTTACAATTTAGCCCATGATATCTACAGGGGATGAAACCATTTAGCATTCCAAAGAATGACTCTGTAAGTGATCCCAGCTGCAATTCTCCTGCCTACGCTGTTCTGGAAATACCTCTCAGACATAGCTTTTTTCCATTTCTATGGCAGCATAAATGGCCTGTGTAAAATTTCATGAGAATTACAGACTTTGAGTATTTAATAGTTCTTTATATGTGTGCAACAGGTTAGTTTGTATAAATGAAACAACTGTCAGCAAAGCTCAGGTCAATCCCACAGAAGTCATTGGGGTTGGGGGGAGGGGGCTGAGTGTTCACCATACCTCTCTTAATCATTTTCAGTTCTTTGTTTCAGCCTGTCCCAGTCTCCGGGCTCAAACAGCCATGGCAGTGCAGGACCAGAGAGCACATGAATCACTCAAGGAGAGATTATTCTCCTCCAGTGTGAAAAACTCTTTCAGGACTTCACCTAAGCGGAAAAAAAAGGTGAATTGTCTCCAGCTCCAGTGCCCAGCTCTGAAGCCCACCCAAGGCTTGGAGCCCCCAAGACTCAACATGGGGTTGCTGAGATGGCAGGAACGCCACTGGGAACCTCTAGCACTCCTTCTAGCCAGAAATGTTCAGTCCCTGCCTGAAGGAACCAGCTAGCTCTCATGAAATATATTACACATGGCAGTTCTTTCTCTCACATGGCATTTCTTTGCTTGTGTTACAAAAAATAGAGGCCAGGTCTTAAATGTGAAGGTACAGCCACAATTCTACTTCACACTTCAGTAGCCAGGTAAAGCAAACATGAAGGAGCTGCAAGTAGAGAGAAAGCACATTCAGCCTTCCATCCAGTAGAGAAAATGCTGGTGCATTGGATATTGCGCACAACACTGTGGAGTACTTCTGCTCATCACAGGTCTCAAAACAGGTCACAGCAAAATTGCAAGTCTAGTACCTATATGCAAGCTGAGAATCAGTTAGATACCAGGAAGATGGATAACTGCCTGAGAACTTCCTCAGACCCACTCAGTGCTTCAGAAAAGAACAAAAAAAAAAGAGTGTTTCCACAAAGAGGATATTTGGAAGTTCTCTTCTAGGGACAACTCAGCCTTTACAAGTGCACTGTCAGTGTTTGATTGAGGAGCAGCTGAGGGAACTGGGGTTGTTTAGCCTGGAGAAAAGGAGGCTGAGAGGGAGACTTTATTACTCTCCTTAACTGCCTGAAAGGAGGCTGTAGCCAGGTGAGACCTTATCGTTCTCTACAACTCCCTGAAAGGAGGCTGTAGCCAGGTGAGGGTCAGTCTGTTCTCCCAAGCAGCAAGCGATAGGACAAGAGGAAATGGCCTCAAGTTGTGCCAGGGGAGGTTTAGACTGGATATTAGAAGAATTTCTTCACGGAAAGGGTTATCAAGCACTGGAACAGGCTGCCCAGGGAAGTGACTGAGTCACCTTCCCTGGGGGGATTTAAAACACATGTAGGGACATGGTTTAGTGGTGGACTTGGCAGCGTTGGGTTAATGGTTGGACTTGATGATCTTAAGGGTATTTTCTAACCTAAATGATTCTGTGATTCTGTTCTACTCTGGTGGCTCTTTTGATTGCAGTGGCTGAATTTTAGAGTACTGATACGTGGTTACTACAAGGTGTGGTTTAGTGTTCACAGTGTAGTTTCTAGTATGAAACAAATGCCAGATTAGCAAGGTGTTGTATTTCCAACGGCAATGATAGTGCATCCCTGGCAATACCATTCCTATGCCGAGGGGAGAAAGCTAACACTGATCTTTGCAGTCGAGTTTATGTGGTGATAATAAACAGTACCTAAAAACCTCAGAGTTGCTGTCGAGGGTCCTCACAAAGGGGACACTTGTAATGAAACAAGAGACAGCTCTGATGGACTGTTTTCTGGGAAGAAATAACGATTAGGTAACATTTACATAAGAATCAATGGCTGTTTTTAGCTTTTCAATAGTCTATTTTTCCTCTTGAGCACCCTTCAGTATCTTCTGTAAATACATCCTCCTGTGCACTGGCTTTTGCGACTTGCACTACCCAGACCCACAGAGCTTCAGGTGTTAGGTTTGGACTGCGTTGAATATTTCTTGCTAAACGCTTTTGAAAACCAATGTAGTAGCATCAAATAACATTTGAGGAATTTGCAGGAGAGGATTGCAAAGAGCAAAGCTGTGAATGCTGACACGTTGATCATAAGGACATGCGAGATGCATATCATGCCACTTCTGTTTTAGCACTTACCTTTAAACTAAAAACCTGTGCTCCCCAAAGGCATCTGGGATCTCCCCCCTGAGCGTATGTACCTCAACAAAGCAATCAAATTGATGGTCTTGTACTATTAAAGATGTGTAAAAATAGTTTAGAAGAAGGTAAGGCAAAATCCGTCTTTGATGAGTGGGAGAAGAGATGAGGCATCACACCACAGAGAATCACTGCATCAGGGTTTTTGCAGCTCCAATTCAAACATGGCTATTTTTAGAGGACCTGTTGTACATACCAACAACACTAGGGACTGCCAGCAGAGACAACCATATTCCTAGAGCCAGTGACATGGTGTGCAGCTCTCAGGGTTTCGCTAAACCATGTTTTTGCCAAGTAGGCGTTAAGTAATTAATTATTTTTATTTCCCTCAAATTGAATTATGCTTCTGTTTTACCTCTCCTTCTCTTCAGGTTATCTTTTTTTTTTTTTTTTTTTTTAAATAAAACTGTGTGGAACAAAGGACTTAAAAAGAATGGCCTGAGAGGTATTCATGAGCAAAATTAGCCTGAGTGATGTGGAGCCAACCCAAAAGCAAGCGTGTGTGGAGTGCAAGGGGAAGGGTGGCTCAGGGGCCATTAGGCTGGGCCAGTTCAACAGAGAATGAGTTCTGACTGCCGAGAATGGGTGAGAAATGACAATTATTAATATTTAAATATGATAAAGGAGAGTAAGAATGTGTATTGCAAAGATACCAGTCAGAGCACCACTTTCCCATGAGTATTCCCTACTGGAATATTCAAAGGCAGTCCTGGGTGGTGAGTTTGTGCTTTAAAACATGGAGTGAAAGCAGTTTAATTACCTGAATTCTGATGAGATACCTTTTACCTCCATAATTTTACAGCTTTAGGTTCTCGCTATTTAATGTAGTGAATGGCTTGTCTACAAAACTCTGGGGAGGTTTAGTGTTATGGAGGGTTACCGTGTTTTCCTATTGCTTTCTTTTTATTGCTATTCTGTGGTGCTTCTAACATTTTGGGGAGTAAGACAATCCCTCCTGAGAAACTTGTCTCCCTGATTACTTAATCCTGAGAACAGCAGACAGCAAGACTCCTGTAATCCCTATCAGGGGACACGCAAACACCTTTGCCATATAATCCCACATTTGGCTGTCAGAGGGATGTCCTGAGCTGGCCCAGAATAAGGGAGCTGTCGTAGGGCAATATCCCTTCTGCCTTTGCAAAGGCGGCTTTCTTATCGCCATTTACTCTTAGCAAGCTGTTCGCTCGCAGATCTACCCGCAGTGCCGAATGATAATATTCATAAGTGATAAAGCAGCCTCGTTAAAAAAACTTCGGATTAGCAGTGGTGGCTGGGGAATGCAAGTTGAATGGCAAGCGGTGGGGGTGGGGTCAGAGAGAGCACTTTGATCTACGCCTGCAGCAGAAAAACAGCCAAAGACATCACTGTGCAGACGCTATTGGGGAATGTCAAAATGGCCTTGAAGCAAATTGTCGAGGATTTGATTACTGATCTCAGCAAAACAACCTCCAGGCCTTTTCAAGTCTGGAAAATGGAAAGAAAGAACCAAATCCTACAAAATGCTCTGGCTAGGCAGACCCACTTTGCTGTCGGCTTGTGCTCCGCGCAGCTGCTGAGCCCACTGCGGACACGACATCAAAACCCTTTGCCCTGAAGTGGCAGAACTGTGCAGAGATCTGGGTGGGGGCCCCCCAAAACGATTTTTGTGGGGTGGAGGGAGCTGGCGCTCTCGCTGGAGGGGGTTTGCCAGGCGTGCAGTCTTCCTCTGAGGCCCGTGCCACCATGTCACCTAAGTGACCCTGCGGGCAGCAACCTGGGGCAGCAGTCAGAAGATTTCCACCTTGTAAGACATAAAAGGATGCCCCGTGCCAAGTGGCAACGGGGCTTTAAAACTCCAGTGCTCCAGTACTCCTAAAACCCTATAGCAACTTCACTCTCAGCTGAGCCTGGAAGCCCTGTGTACCTTGGGAAAGGCAGAGGTAATGGCATAGAGAGTCTTGCAGCAAGGCAAGAGCTTTTAGTCAGCCAAAAATGCTGTTTTTTTCAGCCAAAAAGTGCTGTGCATGCAAAGGGAATGCCCCCAGTCTAGTGAACTATGCTGGTGAGGTATGGTCTCTGCTCCCCTTAGCTCTTCACCTCCTCCGCCTATAGGGCCCGCAAACCACTGTGGGGCCAGAGACAAGCTATTAAGCCCTAAAAAAAAAAAAAAAGTACTGACTGTGGGCAGCAGGAAGAATGAGGTACTAAATACTGCTCTTTGCCAGCAACATGATCTTCTGAGCCTAAATCAAGACGTTTTCCTCTTTATTACTACTCAGCCTTCGCTGTACCTTTCTCCTTTCCTGGTACTGTAGGAGACTTCCACCCTTTTCCGCACTCCACAGCTGCTTGCCAGCTCAGAGAGCATCCCTGCAGCAGCACCCACGCAGCTCCAGTCACGGCAGCAGCCCTGCAGCACTGGCGCTGGGTGTGCAGAGGATAATCCGTGGGCAAATACACTTGCTCGCATATGCGTCTTGCAAAACCGACCCATTCCCTGTGGGCGAGTGGGGGACAGTGGTGGCAAGAGCAGAGCAAGGGGAGGCTGGTCTCGAATCGCACACCTTTACGCAAGGTCTTGAATCAGCACTGCATTACAACACGCAGCCTATCTGATCCTGCGGCTTGTAGGGATGAACAGGTTGGCAGAGCTCAGCCCTGGTGCAAATACAACAAGCCTGGCTTGTTTGCGGTGTATTTATGGTCCGATAGCTGAGATAATATCCTCTTGCAACACTGGAAATGTCGGAGGGGGTGCTGCTACCTGCTTTGTAGCAATACTGGAAGCAGCAACAGCTGCCTGTCCCTTGTTCCGCTCAGGGCTCCAAGATGCAGAGGACCCTGCCTTTCTCTCCCCAGGGCTCCTCCTGCAGCTGGGGTGATGGCAGAGGGAAAATCCTAAGCTTTCCAGGGAGGAGTGGGTACTGAACTGGAGAGCAGGAGGGGTGGAAAAAATACACACACCTCCCCCTCATGTTTTAGTTATTTGGGCACCAAATTGTCACCAAATTTGAAATTTGCAGCCAGAATGCATTATGCGTGTGCATTTGTGTAGCTGATCAAAATAGCGCACTGAAAATGTTTTTTTTTGGAATGGCTGTGAGTGCTTTCTTTAACAAAATCACAGTGAAGCTTCTGAATGAAAGATTACTACATTACTGAAAAATCTGTTTGTTTTAGGGGTTTTCCCAGGAATTAATGAGCAGCTGCATGTTGGAAAGACATTCTTACTCATGCACCTCTCAGAAGGGCTCAGAAATTTTTATTGAAAAGTAAATGGAAAATTTGACCCACAGAACAAGTTCTCTGTGTTTCTTGGAAATACATGATTCACATTCCAGCCTCATTTTGTAGCCCTTGGACAGGACAGAAATGTAAGGGGAAAGGTAGGAAAGTGGAAAGGAAGAGAGGGAAGCCAGCAATAGGAAATGCGTGTCACAGGATAAGCTTAGCAGAGTTTCCATGTGGGCCGTCAGGGAAAAACATGTATTCTTGTATCTATTAAAAGTACTCTTTTCAATGTTGTATTTTTGCTTTTGTGAAATATTCATATTTTTGCTTTTGTGAATTGGGGAAGGAGTCTAGATGAGTTTAAAACACAGATATGGATTTTGAAAAATAGATATAGAAAACGTATTTTCCTAAAAGTATGTGATGATCCAGTGGGGCCCAAACTCAACATTTTTTAACTCCTCGGAGAATTTGGCTCATGGTGGCACAGAGATCAGTAGCTCTGCAAGTGATTGCTTGAGCCGTAGTCTTGGACCTTGCTGTGAGACCTTTGGAGTCAGTCAATATGGGTATCTCTTGATTCATGTCAGTGTGTTACTGAAGACCATAGGGGGGATGAGAAAATGACGGCATGATCATCATACACCTTTCCTTCACCTCCTGGAAGAACAATCTTAATGATTTTGTGCTGTGGACTGTGGCCACTGCTGAAGCATGTGGTGAAGTTCTCCGCTTTCGGCTGCAAATAATAACGTTTAATGTTTGGCCAAAGTACCGCTATTACCATCTTCAGGGCAATATCCTCATGCCTAGTAAACAGCTGGTCACGCACACAAAATTAAGCATCATGGAAGAAGTGTTAGGGAGGGTAAAGAGTTAACTCTTAGCTATCATCCTCAGACCGTATTTGGCTTTCAGCTTTCCTTAGGAGGCAGGGCTTTTCCCCATCTCCAAATGGCAAACTCGCCATCTGCAGGCCAGCAAGGCCATTCACAAGGGCCGGGGAACAAAACAGCTCCGCAAGCTCAGGGACACCTAGAGTATGGTGGGCTAAGGATTTCCTCTTCTTTTATGCTCCAGTTAGCAAAAGGCAACTGCCCTTTTGGTGTTATCCCAAAGTAGTTCAGAGTGTCTGTCTCTGGAGCTTAATCCTATCCCAGTGGATTGTTTAAAAAAATGTGAAAATAAAAGAGACGTCCAGTTCTTCTGCAGCAGGCTTCTTCTACCCTTGCTAGCAGTCTCCTCATGCCCGGTCTCAGCTGCAAGGAGACAGCCGGCTGCAGGGATCCTGCCCCCTTCAACTTCCCAGCCCAGGCTGTAACACCCTCCCCCGCTACTAGAAATCAGCACCAGTTTCCCCAGGAAATGTGGTTTTGATTGGAACATACTGTTTCTTAAGCCTATTTTTTCCATGAGAAAATATTTTATTTTTGAAAGATACCAAAACACTGTGTTTCAGGAAGTTTGAGCTTTCTTTATCAGGCCGGAGGAACATTATTGGAGTGCATTTTTCTATTTGAAATAAATTTTAAGGAGAAAAGTTACCTTGTTTCATGGCTGTCTTACAGTGAACCAGAGAATCTGCAGCCCTGCCTTTGCCAACCCTGTAAGCCATGTCCTAAATTCCCTCATGCAGCACGCTAATGAGAAACAGCAGTGCATCAACAGTTTGTGATGGGGAGGAACAGAACTGGACTCCTCCAAAACATCTTCAGATGAGGCAGGGTGAACCCTCAGCAAGATCCCTCTCTTCCCTTCGCTGGCATTTGCAGGAGCAGAGAAAAGGCTCAGCTCAGGCAAGGGCCAGAGGTGTCCCCAGAGTTTGCTCCTCACAGGCTAGCCCTGGGTTTGCCCAACTACTCCAGCCAAGCAGCAGGCAGAGCTGGAGAGCTTGCAAGTCACCCAGAACTGCTCTGTGTGTAACTGTATTTGCACATTTAAAGGTTCAGTTTTACCCAAGTCCCATGTTCTGGAGGGGACAGCATCTAGCAAGCTCAACAGTAATGCTGTTTTGCTTAAAGGGTATATATGAAGGAGCAGATGCCTGAGGCCTTTCTGGAGCTCTAAAGCACTAACGCAGTCACCAGAACATTGGCTTGTCCTACCAGCCTTGAATCATGGATAGCCAAACCTGATCCAGCCCCGCCGTGGGACCAGGTTTGTTTCAGGGGTGCATTTAATCACTTCCACCACCAACCAAAAGCAAGATAGTAAGTCAAGTCGGGTCATGCAGCCCTGGCCAGCCACCCCCACTCTATGGGCAGTGTGGGAGGAGGATGTTGGTCCCACCAACTTGCTTCTTAGCCCATCACTGCTCCTGTTTCGGTGGCTGGAGTCACCTCCCTGGCACACAGCCCACTCTTTGCCCGGGTCTGAGGGGCCAGTGGGGACACAGCAGCCAGGAGTGAGCTGCAGAAAATACAGTTTGTTGTGCTCTTTTCAATGCCATGACATTTGCATAATTAATGCTCCGTGTTTTCTACCTATTCCCATCTGTCCCAGGAAACTCAGCATGTGTCAGCTCTCTTGTGCGTAAGGAAAACAGTTTGCATATTGATGAGATACTTACAGGCTCTATTTGTCTTTGTTTCTCATGCTTCTTCCTTGATAATGACAGAATGATTACAAGATCGTTATTTTTTATGCTTTTATTATTTTCATCTTCTCGACACACAAGTAAGACTCAGTGGTACAAATAAGTTACCCACCTAAGAAGGAAAACAGTTTTATTAAGAAATCTGTGTGGTATGACAATGGTACAGACTTTCTTGTTACATGATGGGTATAATTTAAATGAGTTAATAAAGAAGATGTCTTTTTGAGATTTCGGTTCTTCTGCAATAAGTTTCCTGGAGATAGTTAGAGCTGAGATACATTTGGCAGGACCTTGTTGGGACACTTGGGTCACCGCTGCCTGCACTGTTCCCATTCTTCAGGAGAATGAAAGATGTCAGTAACTGGGGCTCCAATCCAGAGCTGCCTGTGGGTAGCCCATTGTATTGGTACGAATCCCAAGGGACACAGGCATTTTAGTCTGATGGTGTAACTCCACTGAACATGGTTGTTTCTTGGTAAGGATGGACTGGCTCTGCAGTGTCCAAGAACTTGCTTTCTTTGATTCCTTCCAGAAGCCTTGGGGAGCACAGCGATGGGAAGAACCTTCTTTTTAGGCTGCATCTCAACCATATAAAAACTCTCTCACCTCCCTGCAAGGACCAGGGTGACTGGTCAGCGCCTGCCATGGTACAGGCCATGCAGAAAGTGGTTGCAATTTCCTGCAGTGAAAGGAACCTGCACTGGCTACGTTCACCCACAGGGCGGTGGTGAGCTGGCCAGTTCCTGCACAGCAATTCTTTTGTTCACAGCCTTTTTTCGTAGATGCAGGGGCAAGTAGGTACCTGTGAATTCTCCTGTATTTCAGAAATATAGGTCAATTTTTTAAAAGGGGCTTTTGTTGCCTAGCATGAGGCATCTTATTAAAGAACTTGCTTTTCAGAGAGCAAGTGCCAAGAACTTCCTCAGAAAATCAGATCTTTTGATAAAGTGTCCCATGATGGATATTTGGAGTCACTAGCCATTTTTTAAAATACAGGCCCTACCAGCTATTTGATGGCCTTTGGAGGATAACCAATTCAGTGCATTATAGATTTCTATGGCTTTATTTTCTAAGGAAATTTTCCCTCTGGCAGTATGTTTCTGCTGTTGCTTGACACATGTCCTTGAAAGCCTGCTGTAGCGTTTGCTTGCCAAGTGAAAATTCCACCATCTTACAAATTTTTTTGCACCTGCAGCTCAGTAGAGTACAAACGACTGAAGGCATGTTAAGGACAAACCAAGTACAGTAACACGAGGTACTTGGGTAGCAATTCTCAAAACCATTTCAGGTCCTTCAGGTTGGAAGAGGTAGAATACTGACCTGCTGATTCTTTGGCTATTCAGCGTACAAAAAGTCTTGGCAGGAAAGCAGACATCCAGCAAGACTTTTTTTTCCTATGTTCAAAGTTCTTGTCAAGGAGTGAAAATATGCTTGATGCTATAAAAGAGAGATGCTCATGGAAATGAAAAAGAGAAATAAATGATGCATTTTTGGAAACCACAGAGTGAGTAGTTAAAATTGTTTCTGCTGATAATACCCCTGTGCTTATTTCTCAGGTAACAGATATTTTCTTTAGTGTTCCAGAGCAACCCCCCATCCCAAAATCCATAAAGATCCTTACGTGTAAGGTTATTCTGGTCACACAGACAAACTCCTCTTGAATAGTGTCCGGTCCTTATCAGCACAGGAATAAGAGAAAAAATGGTTCTTCTGGTTTCTACCCGCTGGGTTAAACCACAACAGTTCCCTAAATTTCCCTACTCTTCCCACCACTGTTCCCACTTCTACTCTGTGTTCATCACTGCTTGCTTGCAACCTGCTTTACAAATTTAGCCGTTAGATGGAGTGTTTCTACTGTCAGCAGCCCAGAGATTTCATCTGTGGCATCTCTGGGCTGGGAGGGATGCTCTACCGAAGTGCTGAATAATCCCTGTGTGCTGGGATCTGCTGGCTGCAGGTGGAAATGGAAAAAAAAAAAAAAAAGCTAAAATGAGGGGAAAGAAGTTGCATTTTAATATGAAATCTTTTCTGTTGTCTTTAGGGCTTTCTTCTATTACAAACTCCATTGACATCTAAAAAAGTACAACAGGGAAAACCTGAGGCAAATCGTAAAACATCAGGTCTTGGTCTCTATCTTTTTTGTCAAACGCAATGTGTTAAAGGTTGTCCGAGAAACAGCTCTAGAAGATGCTGATAAATCACTAAGTTATTTCACATTTCAGAGCCACAAGTGTGCATTCATTAATTTTTTGTTGCATTTGAATAATTTAGAATCAGCACTACTGGGACAACTGTTTCTTCCTGGTTTTGAAGTCTAGAGAAAAGTAGTGATACATTTCCTAATTTTGATGTGGACCAGTCATGTCTTGTGGTACAGCACTGGCCTGAGTTGTTCCACTGGCTAAACCTTCTCAGGGCTTGGGCTCTTTTTGCTGAGCATAGCTATGCTTTATAGGCCCTCTTTCCAAACAGAAAAAAAAAAAATCATCAGGTGGGAGCTCCTTGTTACGGTTTCATGGAGACAACACTCATCCAGCACGGCTTAGTGGCCCTTTCTGAGCTGGGGTGGGGGGCAGAGGAAGCTTTTGTCCCTTCCTCTGGTCCCCTTGAGCTCTCTTGGTGCCTGCAGCCCCAGAAATAGGAGCATCGCATTTGCTTTATGAAACTCTTGGAGAAAGTCGCAATCTCTTTACAAAGCTGGGACTCTGAGGCCGCGTTTGTCCCACTCGGCTCCAGGTGCCTAGGTCGAGGGCTGCGTTGCTGTAGGAGATGGAAGGAGAGCGAGGCAGCTCCAGAGGGCAGTTGACCCAGTGCTGAGTTTGGAGACCAAAGGCAGAGGTTTGTCCTTCAGTCAGAAATGCAGGAGGATGACTGGAGATGACAGCCACGTGTTCAGCTATGGGAAGGGGATGGTACTACCACACTCGTGTGCAGTTTGTTCGGGTCCATGCTTGGCTATCCAAATCACCCCAAACCAACCCATTTGTGAATCCGGTATTACTAAGCCCATCTGAGAGGTGTCCTGCTGATGTGAAGTGCTGGAGGAGATTTTACTATGCCCTAATTAGAGAGGACATAAAAAGTCTGAAAGACTTTACTGATGGCTGCTACTGGGAGCCTGCCTGGCTTCTCTGCTTGCCCCAACTTTTACCGCACCACTAACCACTGAATCCTCCTCAGACCTGCTTCTTCAGATGGGACCCTTCAGATGCCCCAAGTCCTACTTGGAGTTGGGACTCCCCTTGAACACCTCCTTAATTCAGGCTTTCAAAAATTCCTGGAAAGCTACATTTTGGAGAATCCAAAGCAATGGGCTAAGCTGGGGGAAATGACATTTTCTTTCATTTTGCCCAGTCCCCTTAAAAAAAATATCTATGAGAGACTAATTCCACAAGAATCTGAAATTTCAAACTATGTCACCACAGAGGAGTAACCTTGTAAAACCTTTTCTACCTGGACTTTGTTTTTTCTTGATTTTCCCTGTGCCTGGTCTGGTTTTGATTGTCTGTCTGTATCTATAGCTAAGCCAGGGCTTTAAGGAAGTATTACTGCAACTGCTGCTACATTTAGTGAGGGCTAAGGATCTAATGCCTTCAGGTACCTTGAGAGATGCTTGCCTTGAGACATGCATTTTAGGAAAGCAGAGGGCTGTAGTATGGTGGAGGAACAGAACCGTACAGAATTGCACCCGTCGTACAAAACTACGAAAGCCAAGAGATGTGCCTACAGAAGCATCAAAAATATCTGTTACCTGGTCAGACAAGATGAAATAGCAGCCCAGGAGGGCTCCCTTTGCTGCCTCTCCTGTGATGAGATGGGAGATATGCTTAGAGGAGAGCAGAGGCACGTGTCCTCTCCTCCAGGGGCACAGGAGGCCGGGAAAGACTCCTGGAGACTGGGAATGAAACTTTATTTTCTGTTGTGTGTCTCCCTTGGGCAAGGGTCTCACCAGGTTCAAGCCTTACCATTTGCACACCTTCTAGCACAGCTGATGTAGATGAACGTACCCCTCCTTGAACTCCTATTCTTTCTGAAATACCCATTTCTGGCATTTCTTTGCTTATCACCAATGCTAAATTTCCTGCCAGCATGGTCTGGAGCAGCTTAGTTTGGGCTGTTGACTGCAAGACACACTGGTCTTCTACTGCTCTTCTGGCCATTGCCACTGGAATTCATATGGCCTGGTTCTCTGCTTTCCTGGAGGATTAATTATGTTAACTCCTGAAATGAAGTGATTTCCTTAAGTGAGGCATTCCCCTTAAGGACGCATTTAGTGCAAATCTCTGTCATGTTTTAAGTGCACTTCAAGGAGGAACGGTCAATTAACTTGGATGGAGGATTTATGTCTTACCAGCAAAGACTAAGGCACACAGGAACCTGAAAGTTAAGCCCCACAAGATGACCCTGCCTGGCTTGTCCTGAACACAGAGTGCTGCATCTTAACCTCCTAGTGCTGTATCTCTGTTGAGAAAAAACAGATATTGCAGGTGTCATTTGGAAGGGTTGAGGGCCTCCTGGTGCCCACTGGCTAGATCTCCTGGAGACTACCTGCTTAACATTTGGTTAACTTTCTGGCAGACAGAAGTCCTTTAATTTGTTGCAGGGTAGTGATCTTTCCAAGTGTGAAAAAGGAGCAACCCCCCCCCCTAAATTTATTTAAAAAAATTAGAAAAAGAATAATTAAAATGGCTTCTCTTGTGCTGGCAGGAGAAGCTAGCTAGTAGGGAATTTACTAGTTAAGTCTGGTGCAAATGCTCTGTGTTGTAAGGAGTTTTCTCAAATGGGAAATGAAATCATGGACAATAAAAAATAAATTATGGTTTAGGTTAGTACAAAGTGGCCTTTATGTTTGCCAGCTTATAAAAGCTCAGTGGGTGAAACACACCTCTGCACAGAAGGGCAGTCTTGTACCACCAATAAATTCCGTTCAGCCTCTGTTTTGAGGACCGGTGTGATATACATATGTGATTTTCATTTTGTGAGCCTCTGGATGCCAGAAAGCCTAGTTCTCGGCCTGTTGTGAAGGAAAAGAAATCAAAGTCTAAGCCTCTTCAGCAGTCAGGGGACACAATGTTCACGTCCCCTCTTCCTCCCGGCAGCGTCCCCAGCCAGGCCAGCCCTGTTGTCACGTACGTGACTCGTGTGCATCGTGCTGGCAGATGGGCTTGTTCTCAGCTCACTGCCAGTCTGCTCTTGTCCTTGCTCCTTTGCTGGCGGTGGGTCGGGGTGCTCTGCCAACCTGGGCTGGAGGAGCGGCCAGCCCTTGGCTGTACAGAGTGCGGTCATGGAGAGCATCTTAAAAATTGAAGGGAAGTCACTGCCACGGGGGAGCAGGACCTCACTTTCGTAAACCCCCTCTCTTTCTGGATAGGCCTGCAACTTTCTGAAGGTGGGTCTTCAGGATATGCCTTTAGAGTTCCTCCACAGTAAGTTTTAGCCTGAATGCACGTTTACAATGCTAAGCCAAACTGGCATATGGGAGAGTGGTGCTGTAACATTTCTCTGTCTGTCACAGCTTTGCTATGACACCCAAGGGACCAACCCTGCCCTTACTTCTCCAGAGCAACGTTCATCACATGCAAACTTTGTGCAGAAGCTGCTATTACTGTAAACACAAAAAGTCGTATCCATTAGTAGGATTCAGTGACACTGCTTACTGCTCCGTTTCACATTGCGTTGTAAAATAAACACTTCCTAAGACTTTTAAGATGAGCTACGGCACCTGGCTCATGTCTGTGCACCCCAGGATTCAAAGTGGGACAGATGTCCCAGGAAGAGCTGAACTGCACTGGCAAGGTGTTGAGTCTCTCTGGCTTACATTGCCCTCGGGAGAGGCCCTTAGGGCCTTTCAGTGTCGAGCTTTTCTGAGCTTTTTCTGCACGTTCATCTGCAGTCATTAAGAACTCCTTGAAATGGTGTATCTTTGCAACAATAATGCATTCAGTGTATGGCCAAAGTGCAAATAGCTTCAGAGGAGGTTAAATCACTATTTTTTCAGTATTGCTATTAATATTAATGAGGCTGAACATTTGCATTCGCGGTAAATCCTCTTGTAGCATCAACATCCTTTGAGGATTTTTCTGCAGATAAATGAAGCATTCCCTCCTCCCCCCACTGCTTCTGCTAGCCAGCGTCACTCAGTGCAGCAATAGATCAACAGTTCCCATTAATCTGTGAAAAGGCAGAGCTTAGAACAAGAGCTTTTTGGCATTAAAGCTGACACTGCCTACCACCATTCCTGGAAGAAGTACTAGTGGAGTTTCATTAGAATAAGTAAATACAAATAGAGTTCACCCTGAACAGCCGTCTTTGTTACAAACAAAACCCATTAGTTAGCAAGGAGAGTGTGGAGCAGGGCTGAATTCACGCTGATCTCAAAGTCCTTCTCATATTTAATTTATAAACTGATGATTAATTCAGTGATTAGCTAATTCACTTGCAGTGATTAATTTAATTCATGTCTTCAGGCTAATGTTTAAGAAAGGAAAAAAGCCCAGCTCAGATACGTGCACATCAATGTCCTTGTGATTACAAAAATGATAATATAATGCCCTGGAGAGTAAAGGAAAAAAGAAAGATCGAGAGAATCGGTGGCATGATCAGTTGTAAGTTCTTGCCTGAGCTGTAGCTGTATTTTTTAGCTGTGATGTTTAAATGTGTCAGTTACTCTAATGATCAATGGTTTGAAAGATGAATCTAAGGGTCTTTCACTGTAGCTTTCCACTGTGTATTTTGAGAATGACGCTGCTTTAGAACAGTCCTCCAGTTCTGCTTTTTGCTCGCTTGTTTTACCAGCTGCCTGCCAGCTCCCCTCCCTTTCAGCAACATCTTTCTCATGCCTCACCAAATTCTTTGATGAGAGCACCTGGTACTTCTTAAATCCAAGCTGTTTTTTCCTATTTTCAGCAGGATTTTTCTCATATTTTGATGCATCATGAAACGGGGATGATTTGGGAGACTTCTCTGTATTAGATAAACTGGCCTCTTTTGGAACAGTATTGCTTTTACATTTTATGCCATCAGCTGGCAATGGAGTTTGATAGCTCTTGAAGTCGCCCCCAGGGCCTTCCTTTTCTGAGCCATTGTTGCCGTGCTTTGCTGAAGAGCATAGCCGGTATTTCTCTCTTCGCTCAGGTTCACTCTTCTTTTCTGGACTACCAGTTTTATACATTGTTTTTTCATCAGGTGGTGGTGTCGATTGCTTCTTTTTGGCTGTACTTTTCTTTTCTTGAGGCTTCACCAGTGAATTTGAAGGTGGGGACTGGTACATGCCAGAACCTGGATCATTGCTTTTATCTTTTACAGCACTGGCATTAGGCTTTGTAAAACTTTCAGATACAGTTTGTTGGTTTTCTCCTCCTGGAGTATTTTTGTCAGACTTTGCTGATTTACTTGAAGGAGGTAACTGGTGGCTCCCGGAATGCTCGTGTTTATTGTCCTTTTTTACAGCCTTTGCTTCAGGTAACCTGATGTCCTCTGCTGCTGGTGTCTTTTGCTTTTTGTCTCCTGAAGAATTTTTTTCTTGGGACTTCACCACTTTCTGTGAAAAGAGTGACTTCTCAGAGTTTGGATCTCCATCTTTTTCTTTTACAGCATTAGTACCAGGCTTCTTAATACCTGCAGAAGCTGATTTTTGTTGCTTTTGTTCTGGAGTATTTTTTTCTTGAGGCTTAATCAATGTTTCTGATGATACTGATCGGTACTTCCTGAAACATGGAAGTTTGTTCTTCTCTTTTGCAGCATTCATATCAGTCATGGTAAAATCATCACGTCTTGTTTGCTGCTTTTCTTGTCCTGGAGTGTTTGCCTCATGCTTTGCTGGTTTTTTTGAAGGAGGTAGCTGGTACTTCCCAGAATGCTGGTGCTCATTATCTTCTTTTACAGTCTTCGTTTCAGGTGACCTGGTGTCCTCCACTGCTGGTGTCTTTTGCTTCCTCTCTCCTGAAAAGCTTCTTTCCTGAGGCTTCAGCACTTTGTTTGAAGAGGGAGGGTGGGGCTTCTCAGAGTCATATTTAGTCTTTTTTTCAGCCGGCTTTGTTTCAGGCTCTACAAAATCCCCTGGTGACATCTGTTTCTGTGTCTCTGGAGGGCATGATTTCTTGTCTTGCTTCACCAATGGATTTGATAATGGTATTTTATTTTTAGGATCACATGAAGTATTCCTCTCTCTTTCACAACTCTTTTTATGCTGCACTGGTTCATTTTTCAAATTATGAGGGGTGTTCTCCTCATCAGTGGTCTTATTGTCTTGCCTTGATGTATTTCTTGAAGGCATTGAATATTTCTTGAAGTTTGACTTGATATTTTTTTCCCCTGCGTGGTCATTTGCATGTTTCATTGGCTCATTTGATGAGGACAGGTAGTGTTTCCCACTATCGCAGCAGATGTTTTCATCCACTATCATATCATCATCGTGTTTCACAAAATCTTTTGAAGGTGTTCGATACTTCAAACTCTGCCCAGTATTTTTCACTCCTTGAATGTTGGTATCATGCTTTGATGAAGGCAACTGGGATGTTTGAGGTCTATGAGCATTCTTCTCATTTGAAGAGTTATTATCATGATCCACTGCATCACTTGGTGTGAATACCTGTTCCTCCTCAGATCTATGCAAGACATTTCTCTCTTCTCTCTCCTCTGTCTCCATCTTATCGCTCTCATGCTTCACATCGTTGTCTGATGACAGAAGTTTATCCTTTGCATGTTTGGAGACCTTATTTCTACCTTTTGCATGCTTTTTTTGGTCTGAGACCAATTCAGTTGATGAAGGAAATGGATTCTCTTCCAGCATATCACTTCCTTGCTTCATGGTATAATCAGAAGTTGGTGTTTGGTCCTTCTCCAAGGGTAACAGGGGTTTTCTTGTTAGCAGGGTTTTATTTTCATGTTTTCCTGGCTTCTTGGTTGAAGGTGAAAGACAGTTCTCAAATCTCTGACATGTACTTGTTTCTTCAGCTGTAGAGGTTTCATTTTCTGTTGCATGATTTGAGGGTAGCACTTGGTTCTTGAAATCACACACAGTTTTCTTCTCCACCCTCGTATCGTTCCCATGGTTTGTTAACCCATCTGAAGAGAGTGGTGGATGCTTCTCACAGCCATGGCCAGCTTGCTCATCTCCCACATCACCGGCTCCCTGTCTCACCAGATCAATAGGCGGAAGGGCTGGGGGATTTTTAAGAGTGTGATGGATTCTTTGCTCTGCAATCCCACTCATTGGTGTTGGTAAAGGGGTTGATGAGGGTGATTGACATGCCTCAGAGTCAGGCCAGGGCATCTCATCTGCAGTGCCCTCTTCATGCTTCATGAAAGATTTGAATTGATTGTGACAGGTCTCCAGGTCAGTCAAGGTACTTCTGCCCAGGGGTCGATTGTTTGCATGATACATCATTTCATTTGATGAAGATAATTTGTCCTTCCCAAAATCTTCTTCTGCGATGTAGAAGCTGTGCTTCACAAGGTCACCAGGCAAAGGGCTTTGTGTCTTTTCCAAATGAGAAGAGATGCATTCCTCTTCTGCAGCACCAGGCTTCTGCTCCTGGCTCTCACATGAGAAGACCGTGGGTTTGGTTGGATTTACATCTGGATTTAGTATGTCAGCACTGGATTTACCAAAATTATTTTGTGGGCTGGGCATTTGAGGAGGCTGTGGCTGCTTGGTTTTAGATTCATTTTGCATTTGGCTGTTGGGTGTTTTATTCTCCTCTTCCTTTTTAGTTGGGGCATCATTATCATTTTTGCTAGAAGCAGAGGATATTTTGACTTCACCGTGATATTTTGATACTTCTTTGGCTTCCTCAGAACATCTGCCTCTTAAATCTGGTGCCTCTTTTTGGACTATGGGTGGCCTTTTGCCAGAAGCTGGTGTTAGCAGAGTTACCTGTCGATCCTTTGTTGGAGGCTCAATTTCACAAGATGCGTGAACTCCTGGAGAGTGAAACGGCAGAAAGTTTTCCAGTGCTTTCATCTCTGGAAAACATTTTTGGCCTGCAAAGAAAGGAGCCTTTTCTGGCAGTACGAGCTCTGTGTCAGCTTCCTCTGAACTGTATACGTACATTGTTATTTCAGGAATCTCATCTGGTTTAGTATCCTGAGGATTTTGTTCATGGGATCCTTTAGCTGTGCTAGAGTAAGGTGAGTTAGAAGGTGGACTGTCTTCCTCAAAACATTGCACAGCATTGGTAATCCCCAGTAGTGAAGATGTATTAGGCCCGGCTGGCATGTTATTCCTGTTGCAATCTAGACTACGTTCAGAAAAGGGCAAAATGCAGTCTGCTAGAGCTTTGTTTTTACAGGTAGTAGAAGAGCTATCTAGATTAGGGTTAAAGTCAGGTCCTTGCTTTGTGGAATCTATTTTAGCCTCAGCATGATCCTTTGCATCAGACATGACCTTGGGTGCCACTGGTAACTTTTCTTTGTCCTCCCTGTCCTGTGCTGCATTTGCTGCTGTTTTGTTTTCACCAAGCTCTCTGTTGGACCCCTCCTGTTCCTTCAGTGGTGTGTCATGACCAAAAGGCTGCTTTGCGGCATTATTTTTTGACCAGCTCCAAGGATGGTTAATTTCAGTAGCGATGCTGAGTCTGGGCACCGGGACTGTTGAGCACACTAAATATTGGGACTCTGGACTGTTTATACCTGTGGCTGTCATTGCTGCCATGCGCAGTACTCTGACCTCTGGCTTACGAATAGTTTTTCTGCTTGGGAAGTTTTTAGTCTTTTTCTCACCTTTGCGCAAGAGTGATGCTTTCACTTCTGCGGCTGAGCAGAGAGTGCTTTGTTCAAACTTCTCCTTCAGTTTGGAAAGGACTGAACTCTTGTTGACTATTTTTGGCAAACCACTGTTTGGCCCCTTCTTTTTCCAGCTGGGGGACTTCTCCTTGGCTTCTTTTTCTTCAGCAGCTAAAAATTTCTTCAGAATATTCTTCACCGTGTTTTTCCCAGTCATGCTGCTCCACTTGGCCCTCTCACTGGGCGCCGTGTCTGCATCCTCCTCTGCTGCTTTTCCATCTCCTTTCCTGTCTCTGCTTCTGTCCAGCTTGTTACCAGCCCTGCTCACCCACAGCTTCTCTTTAATGACCAGTTTGCCGACTTCTCTTCTTTTCTTGGTGTAGGGCTCGCGATTGTTGTTTAGAAACCTGGACCGCAAGAGCTGAAATCTGGTCGGATGCTGGCCCCTGTTTGGATCTGGACATGGCTGGTTATAACTCACCTTGTTTTCTTTACCTTCTGCCCATTTTGTCCTCTTGTTGCTGAGCTGCGGATCGCCGGCTGTGAGCTCGGTGACATACAGCAGCAGGCTGCTGAGAACAGCAAAGGCCCCTTGCTCTGTTGCCATCCTATTGAGCTTCTTCTTCAGCACCAAAGGGTCTACCAGCATCTTATCATCTCCGCAAAAGTGTGTGCTTTCGGTGCTGCGCAAGAAAAAACATGAATGTTCTTTTCAAGTCATCAACATTGCGGCTACCTCCTTATTTTGCTTTAAGAGCATGCTGCCGCGCATAAAATGGAAAAAAATACTTTAATTTAGAACTTCTCAAGAGAATTGTCGTTAGTGGCCTGTTAAAAAGCATGCAAAGTGCTTTACAAGCTCCGTGAGGCATGGTGTAGTGGGAGCGCACAGGGCTTCACACAGTCCCACATGGCACCGTTGACTCTTTCTTCTGTGTTTTGTGGCCAGTGGAAGCACTTAGGGGAGCAAGCAATGCTAGACAGGGTGACCGCATCTCTTCTATGCCATTCCTCACTCATTTAGTGTTACCATGTCCTAATGCGAGGGCAACATCAAAGGTGTTTTCCTCTCCTGCTAGGTAAAGTGTAGGCAAAGATAAATACGACGAGAACGCAGTTAGCAGGAAAACGTGGTTCTGCCTCTGGATTATAAAAACAGACTCGAACCATTAAAACAAAATATCAAGGCTGAAGAGTACAAATGTGCCACTGATAGTTTTTGCTATTGGTACAGGTTAGAAGTCAGTAGGTACCTCTCCGGAATTAAAAAAACCCATATGATTTTCATTATTTGCTTTTTTCTAGCATTCAAATCCCAGATCAGGACTATGCCCTTAAATCTGCTTTGTGAAGCGTAGCACCATCACAACAACCCTGACAATGTCCCGTGACTACAACTCCCTTTAATCTGGAGCAAGAAGGCTGGCATGTTGGACCTACACTTGAGTTTGAAGAATCAGGCCCTTGGACAGCTGGGGATTTAGGCAATGCTTTAATTGGTGCGGATCAGTTACTAAATAAAATACTGAAGTCAGCACAAAAGCTGGAGCGTGAAGTCAATAACAATAGATGGGGTTAGGAGGGAAAAAACCCAAGAGGTGTCGGCTTTCTGACACCACGAAAAGCTGGAAGGTTACTTCACTGTGGAGTGAAATAGCTTCATGCACAGAATGCAGCCTGCATACTGGGAGGGGATTAATTTTTATGAGCCGAAGTGGAATAAAAAATTCTTTAAATTAAGCCCACATGTGGAAAATTAAGAAAGGCTGCAAAGAGGCTCATCCTTCAGGGAGTCTCAGCCTTGAAAAGTTGGAGAAGGCCCAGCTGTGCCCCAGCAGCTGGTACCCCATGGACTCTGAAACAAATTGGACTCGGCCCCCCACTGTGAAATTACGGGGACTGTTTGCAAAGTGGGAGGCTGGTCCTTGTCCAGTCCGGTAGTGACATTTAGATTCCACTTGGCTGCATTTCAAGTGCACATATTGAAAATTACATCCCTCAGCAGTGGGATGAAGTTGCCATCTTCAATGGAAGAAGCTCTATTTATAATGACTTTGTAGATATTTTTAAAGTTCAATAAAAGAAAAAACTGTGACAACTGGCCCATGTCTAATATGACAAACAATACTTTGTAGGTTTTGATTGGGGAAAATCACATTTCAGCATAGCACAGGTGCACGGTCCCACATGCACAATGTGGTAACATCTACCCTTTCTCTTACTGATTTGACCAGAGCCAAGGAAGCAAGGCTCTTGTGTTACACTAAAAGATCCCCATTTGTCACAACTATGGGAATTTTACAGAATTCAGGGTGTAATTGAGGCTAGAAATATCTTGGTTCACTCTCCCTCCTATAGACAGTCTGCTGATATTTTGAAAGCTTGCCATGGCAGAAGACAGCTACTCTCCTCCCTAAGAAGTACCTGGTGTATTCAGAAACACACGTGGGGCCATCAGCCAGAGTGATTTAGGGTCATCTCAGATCTTTCAGAACAGCAGTGGAACCAGATGCCCTACTTACCTCCCCCTTCTGGACTATTTTGGATACAATAAATGGCCACAGTAAAATATCGACTAGTCCTGCTTTCAGTGAGGTCAGCATAACCAAACTACTATTGATTGTGAAGGGAGGATCAGACCCTCTCTGAAAGGAATACTCACAGTAATCAATCACTTATGAGCTACAAAATTCAAACAGTTTCATTAAAACGTGTTACTGGTGAGCTCTGTTCAGTTTTCCTTTTACGTTGTTGGTAAAATATATGTTAGAGCATTCTTATAGGATGCTGTCTGAAAGGTAGCATTTATGGGAATATTGCACTGTCTTAAGCCCCAAGACATGTTGCATGGGTTGAGTGTTGTTGATCTGTATTCATCAGCAAGCAGCAGCAGAACAAGTATCTGTGGCATCTATTTAGGGCATCTGCAGTTCTTCCTAGATGACCTCACCTGCAAACCAGCCTTATGACCATGTAAATGTGAAATGCATTCTGTGCAAGGGCTGTAGTACAATGACACTAAATTCTGAGACCACCACAGAAAATGGGGGTGGTGATGAGGCTGCGTTGTCCCAGTGTTTGGGGAAGGAGGGCAAAGTCGGAGGCTTTCTCAGGTTTGGGAGCGTGACCACCATTTTCAACAGGCCAAGACATCATCCCTTATCTTTCTTCACCACTTTTTCCCCAGTTGCATCCTGCTGTTCTTAAACTATGTGACCTATCAATGAAATATAGTCACCTCTGTATCAACTACAGATTGTCAACTCTTGTCCCACCTACGGCTGGGAGGAACGGGGCAGGTACCTCCAGTGCTCAGGGGGAACTCCAAGCCAGCAGAAGTCACTTCCCAGCAGAGTGAGTTACCCTGGATGACAAGGCAGATGCCAGAGCTCCTCCCTGATGCTGTGAAATGGCCTAATACAGGCCTCAGCCTCCTCACCCCTCTCGTCCCCTGGAGACACCGTTTTTTGCTGTTTTTAATGTGCGTGGTGCTACCTTGGCATGCTGCTGGTTTCTGAAAGCGCTGCTGCGTGGTTTTCAGTGTCTGGAGGACAGACCACGTGGACCTCCAGGGGAGACAAGGCCACCTTCAAAAGATTCCTGTCTTCTTGGCCCACGAATAATTAAGATGCATAAGACAGGCAGCTTAGTTATTTATTTATAGGTTCTTTGGTGCAACTTATCATGGCAGCATCAGAGTGGCAACAGCCTGATATGCTAACGGACTGTGGTGCAACCCTATCCCGCTGGCCGTCCCGTCCCAGGGAAACCTCTGCAGCAGACACCGCCATGTTGCGGAGTGGAGCAGAGCTGACGTGCCGCAGCAGAGGAAGAGGAGCCGGTGCTCTCCCCAAGCCCTGCCCGCACCCTCCTGCGCCAGCCACTCCTGCCTTTCCACTCTGTTAGGGCTCCGGAGGCTGCTGGGTAGCTGGGGGTGGTGGCATCCCATGGCGTTTGCTAAAAGCATATGACTGAAGGAGTTTCTGGTTTACTGTCTCTGGTGTGGAGAAAAGAAGACCCTGTCTCTTGACCCCTGAATTACATGTTAGCTATCTGACCACCATTTTGCACAGCCTGGCAACCCGAAGGACTAGCCGCTGCGGGGGTAGCACTCAGGACAGGGCATGGGCAGGGGGAGGCACACTATGAATACTTCATCAAAAGACAGGAAAAAAATTGGAAAACACTGTGCGACTCGCAGAAGCTGCCAGAGATTGACGGATTGCTCTGACTCGCTGTTGGTTGGCTCTGGGGAAATGGCCACGAGCTGGAGCATGTGAGGTGCTGCAGCCTGTAGGCCCCTTCGTCCCCGAGCATCCCCGTCGCTGCCCAGCCTGCGTGGTGTTTGATTCAACGAGCTGCCCGCAGATCAGGAAAGCAACCGGGAGCAGCTCTGCCTGCTAGTTCTGATGCACAGGCCTTTTTAGTGTTTTCAGTGAAGTGATGGCCAACATGCCACTCGCCTCAACGGATGCAGAAATGGTGCTTTGCTTTATAGGTTCAGTCTTTGGGAACCACCTTTTAAATGAGATTCTCTTATTTATCTCTGAAACAAACCTTGGTCCTCCTCAGCCTGGATAGAAGTGGGAACAGTTATGAATGCTCTTCATTTTTTTTGGTGATTATTTTTTCTAAAGGAAGAAGAAAACCCAAAGTACTAGAGAAAATCCTACCTTATGCAGGATATGTTCTTCTCTCTTCTCTATTGCTGAATTTATTACAGGCATGCTAGAGGCATCCTAAACTAGAAGGAATGTTTTTAGAAAGTCTTGATATTCTCTTAAATCAAAAGTTACTGACACAAACACTCCTTTTGGTTTAAGGTATCTCCAAAGCAAACAAGAAAGCACCCTGCGAAGCTGCCAAAACATGCTAAAACAACAGTGTGTGAAGTAGCTCATAGTACGGAAAACCTTTTCATATGGATATTGTCATGCAGGCTGCTATTCATAACGACAGGGATCACCTGCTCCTCTTTCTGCCGCATAACATCCCAGTGACGATTCCAGCAATTGCTTACATGGAAAAAGGGGTAGGAAAGTACTTATGTATTTTTAGCTATCTGTTTAAAATGCAGTTCAGCAGCTGGAGAAAGACAGGAGAAACCAACACCGTGTAGGCAATCAGTTACGGTGGAGATTAAAAAGTGCTACATCAGTTTCTGAACTTCTGAGGTAAAACATAAGGTTAAACACCGGGGACAAATTCTGCACTCACTACTTCTGTGTCGTTTCATCGAGGATTCCAGATTTGTGCCCATGCTGCTGCAAGCGCATCAGAATCTCCTTCGCCAAATTCTACTGTTTATTTTGTCTGCTGTATGGAACTTTTAACTGAATCAGTTTGTTGGTTTTCTTGGAAAATAAAAATAATTTAAAAATAAGAAAATTAAAAGGAAAAAAGGGATAACAGGGAAAAGGAAAAAGAAGAGGGAAAAGGAAAAAGAAGAGGGAAAAGGAAAGGGGAAAAAAGGAAGAAGGAAGAAAAAGAAAAAGATGGAAAGGGAAAGGGAAAGGGAAAGGGAAAAGGAAAAGGAAGAGG
>VXBL01007663.1:69977-121374 GCA_013400195.1 Aramus guarauna | reverse complement strand
AAAAGGAAAAAAGGAAAAAGGAAGGAGGAAAAAGGTAAAGCAGTTGTAACTGTTTTCTTTCTGGGGTTTTTGTGGTGCTCAGACTTGTGAAATGTATCACAGCCTGTTGACCTATTACAACTGCTTGAAGACCTCAGCCAAAAATTCTGATACTGATACAGCAACATATAATCTGCTCAATCTAAAAATAAAGAATGATGCTTAGAAAATAGTGTAAGATTAATTTATTTACAAATATTTCAGCCAGTTATATTTAAAAAAACCTTTTGTTCTGAAGACTGAAGAAGAATAAAAGCCTAATTCAGAAATTTTAGACACACTGACGCTTTGCTGTTCCTCAGGGGTATTTTTAGTGTTGGCTTTTCCTTTTCTGGAAGCTTCTAATGTAACAATACCTTGCACCACAGTGCTGATGTGGGGATCAGTGGTTCATTAAAAGCTAATCCGTGAGACATTAGGTTTACAAGTGTCACAGACACACGAGATTTGAGAACAAGGAGGAACACAGTGGTGAAAGGATTGTCAAATATACAGACAATATCCCCATAAGTGGGTACTACCATTAGTTTTGCAGGAAAGCATTAGTTCTGAAAATTAATTTTGTATGTGTAATTACTGGTCACAGCTGTTTAGGAAGTGGTATTATAGCAAGTTAGACTGAAATCAGTCAAAAGAGGTTTTATTTATTTTTTTCCATTTGAGATTATCTCACTGGTTTAAGCAGCACTCTTTATACTCAGAAATCCCTACATCTGTAAAAAAACCAGAAAGACTGTAAATATCTAATCAGTCTTGAATAATTCACTTATCTTCACTTGCACACAATCTACATAGAGCCTTTCAGACTAACTCTTGGCTAATTCCTTCACTATGAACATCAGTCAGTTATCTACAGGGCTTGATATAGTCTTTATAGAAAGAGAAAATGGCAGAAATCGCTTTACTTTTCCTCCATGGATAGTCGGTAAAGATTCTCGCCCAAGTACTCGAGCCTCTCCCTTTGTTCCAGATCCTGGTACAAGCCTTTGGGGACCTTGCTCAGGCCATAAACCAAGCCGTAGAGGCAGCCAGCGATTGACCCAGTAGCCGCGCTTTCTCCTGCGGGTTTAAGCACAATTGCAACGGTGTCTTAAAGTCACCTTTGCGTACGCAACCAAAACCCGCGATGCACGGGGGAGGAATATAGGAATATTAAGCTGCCGATGCAGCGTGGTGGGGCCATGTTGGGTCAGTCCTCGAGGATTGCACCGCTCCGTGTCCCAGCCCCAGGGTGCCTGGGGGAGGGAGCGACGCCAAGGCATGCGCGCGGTGATGCCACAGAGGCGTGTGCTCCTGGGCTAGGAGCTTATTTGGTTTGGGGAAAATACACTCCAACACAATGGCTCTTGCACGCAGCTAGCCATCGCTAGGAAAAAAGGAGGGAAGAGTAATTGCAGGGGTCCCTGCTACACGGCAAATGTCCTGGACTGGAGAGTGTACCTTCCTTCCTCACAGCACAGCATGGCACTAGATGCTGCTTTAAAACATCTAGCCACGGCAAGTAGCACCAATTCTCTGTGCGGTGCCCGTGGGTTTGTGCCTGCCACGCTCTGCAGTGAGGGCCTGTGAGCTCTCTTGGTTTCACCATGTGCAGTTAAAAGGTTGCATTGCCAAAGGCACTAGCATTTTGGTGGGGGAAGATACCAGCCCTTTAGTAAGTCATATTGAATATACTTCTGCATTTCTCAAAACTGTGAGACTTAGATGGTGCAACATTTGAAAAGCACCATAAACAGCTTGCGTGGCAGCTGTCGCTGCAAGAGGGGCGTAGTGTGTAAAACCAGGGGCGCAGAAATAACGAGTGGCACGGCAGATTGGCCAGCAGTGGCAGCCGCCAGCCAGGAGGGCTCTGTCCTCTCCCTGGCGAGGGAGCGGGAGTGGGAACCGCGGGGGGCCCTCACCTCCGTGGAACATGGAGCGGTTGCAGAGCTCCGTCCAGTCCCCGCCGCAGCCCATCAGGGTGTCGTAGGCGATCATGGGGGCGTCATGGCCTCGTCTCCCACCCCGGCCTTCGGAGCTCCACCTCCTGTACGTCTGCGGGAGAGATGGCGGCGTCAGGGTAGGGCACTGGAAATGGGGACACGGGGCCCGCGGCTGTGCCGGGGTGGCTTCTCCCCTGCTAGGAGGGAATAGCTTGTGTCGCAGGGAAAGGGAAGGTGGCAGCTGCGTCGCCCGCACTGCTGCCTGCAGCATGGGATGAACCAGCACAGCGGCAGCTACCGCAGCCTAGGTGATGCCTGAGGTGCGGGTATTAGCCTGCATCCCAGCCAAGAATGCCAAAAAGTAGATCAGGATAGATTTCCAGTTCACACCCCAGAAATTCCTCGTTATTTAAAAAATTAGGGTTGTGAAGGACTTTGTTAGTCCTCTTCCTGTCTCTTGGAAATATTCTCAACTCGTCTTGTCACACGTTTGCAAATGTTTCAATTAGTCAGGTTTTACATGGCGGGGGCAAAGTTCTGATTCAGTAATTTCTTTAGTTTCAGACTATGTTAATTCCAGCCCCCTTCTCTGACTTTTCTTGCCAAACCCTTTCTCTCCTCTTCCACAAACATTTATTGAACAAGAGGGAAAATAATTTGCAAATGTAAGAAACATTTCTTCCACAGAAGAAGAAAGAACAAAAAATCCCCAAACCCCACAGCTAGGTTTGCAGAAGAAACCTAGAGGAGGTACCTCCAGAACTCACATTTTTTGCCCGAAATCCCCAAATGAGTGCAACACTGAAAAATTTATGGTAAAAAATACCTTCCTTTAAAGGAAATGAGCAGCTTTATTTCTTAAAGTTTAAGTTACATTATGGTAAGTTGAATTGTTACCGCGTGGCTGGCTCTTGGCTTCTGCAACATGTATGAAGAGTTTGCATTTCTGTCTACTCACTTTCGCCTCAGCCATTGCATACTTGGTTATGGTTTATCTGCATATACATCAAACAAGGCAGAGTTGGACTACAGCTTCACTCTGCTGCTTGCTTTTTTTTTTTCAATCTAGAGAGCTTATTTATGTCTTTATGCTGTCCTCGGACACATGCAAACTTTCCAGGCTTATTGCTGCTGTTTGGTTGCTGGTGGAGCGATACTGACACGCGTGTAATGCTACCGAAGGCAAGAGGACTAAGCGTGGAGGTGCTATTCTGGGTGTGCAGGCGGGCGTCTCAAGTGTCGCTCCATTTAGCCCTTAAGATCTCTGGTGCTCTGCGCACATCTGATGTCATCTCACCTTCCTGAAACAACTTTACACTAGGGATTGCTGTCCTCGGGACCACAAGTCTGGGGGGACTTAACTGCACCAAGGCAGCATTTCTCAAACTTTTCAAAAGTGCAACCTGCTTTCAATTTCTGTGCCTTCCTGCAGCCCTGCCACATGGCACCAGCCCTGCTTCCCTAGGGCGGGTGGGCGAGGAGCCGTGGCACTGAGTGCATGGCTGGGGTGTCAACACGCACTCGCTCCTGCTGAAGCCATTGAGCTGCTGCCAAGCCCTGGAGGTGATTCGCACGTCCCTCCTCACTGTAAACCCCTGTGGCCAGTAATTACAGCTGCCTCTGACTTCCTCACCCTCCAGGAGCTGACCCGCTGCTGGCTAGCACTCCCCTTTCATCCATCTTGTTACCCTTTCTGAGTCTTTTTCAGAAAGTTTAAGCAACTCCATTTTAAGGGGACAAGATCCTCAGAGTCGAATTGGCCTGAAGGACTTTGGTTTGGTTCCTCTCTCCTTTTGTTGCGCACCATGTCCAGCACAGGAAAGCAAGCAGGGCAAGTGATTTGTTTGCAGAAGCAAGGTGGATCCCAAGTGTGGTGCAGTTTCTGTCTATACGCTGTGTATCTAACATGTTCCAAATGTGTATCATTGAAAAATGATTTATCCTACATTGACCCATCTTGCATTTATGCATTCAAGAAGGGGTAATTTGTCTTTTATCTCCACATTTCTAGTTATC
Organism: Aramus guarauna; assembly: GCA_013400195.1. NCBI lineage: Eukaryota > Metazoa > Chordata > Aves > Gruiformes > Aramidae > Aramus > Aramus guarauna. The sequence continues at coordinate 117,397 of VXBL01007663.1, read as the reverse complement.
TCCAAATTTAAGCTCTATTCCTGCTTATACAGAATGTAGTCTTTGCTGCTTAACATTTCGAGGTGTCATTTCTTTTAGAGAGGCAAATTGCCTTTGCAACATACTCAGATCAATCCAAGCCGCATTTGAGGGCTTCACTTTCACATCTCCTGCAGCTGGTATGTGCCTGCAGAAAGGTGCACCTGGTCGAGCAGGAACGTGCGTACGCTTGTTGGCAAGAGTGGTGCCAGATACTGTGCTTTATTAATTGCCTGCAGGAAGGCAATCAGCTATACCTCCAGACACAAGTGGCCAGTTAGTCTGGAGGGAGTGCAAAGGAAAGCACTCCTGGGAAAAAGGCAGGCAGGATGGTTACCTTCTCCTCATTTATTCTTTCCATAGATATAAGCATGCTTGCCTTAGAAGCAAATTAAGTCTCTCAACTTCTGTCAGGCTGTGATCTCTGGCCTGGTGGAGTTTGAGGATCAAGCAACATTTTCCTTTTTTATGCATCAAAATCACTAGCTCAATAGGCCAAATTAGTTGGTCTCAGGCAATGAAGGTAAATTTTGTTTCTGCATTAGGAATTTGTACAGTTCTTTCTTGAAATGATTACGGGGAAATACTGTTGAGTTTTATCTCTCCTAAAGCTCTGCTAAGACTCCAGTAGAACTGAAAGGAACAAAAAATGAGTGACAAGATCGTGGCACTGAATTAATAACATAAAACTGGCAGGAGACCTATTCTTTATGTTTAGAGTGAGCAATTTCTTATTATCCACAGTCAATCTATCTTCCACTGGCACCTTTCACTGCGTAGATGAGCACTTAAAAATATATAAAGTGACTTCTCAGAATAGAACTGTGCTTTAGTAGTCTGGAAAAAAAGGACTGATTTATGGGAAAAGGTGACAAGAACCACATACTTATTGCTGAGCTGCTAAATGGAGAGCTTTGAGACGTGCCAGCACATATCAGAAAGCTGTAAACACCAGGGAAGAAGACACATTACTTCTCTTGAGTTAAGAAGATATAACCAGAAGTCATGAGGCAAAAGAAAGATTATGTATGCTATAAAATATTATCCCATGCGACGTGGTGAAACACCATCTCTCAAGACAGTTAAAACTAGCCTGGGCACAGCCTGCGTTGGCAGGGAATCGCTTAGGACGGCTGTCTTCTGTCCGAAGGACCTTAACCAAGTCTGGCTCCTAGTACCCAGGGAGGGTTCTGTGGGACTCGGACCAGAGGTCCATTAGGCTTTAATGAGAGCCCCCGGTGAGACGTTTGCCTTTTCCAGCCCTCAGATAGCCGTGGCTTATGTTTTGTACCTGCTCTGGGCATCAGTGCATCTGACCATTAGGTCTGCCTCTCTGCACTGTTTCCTCCTGTTGCAGCAACCCCAGGACTGGTGGCAACTGCTTTTTTACGCTAGCACATGCCCAAGCCAAGGACAGCAGTTGTTTTTTCTGTCTTGAAATTTTAGAAAAAACTAAAGACTTCCTGACTGCTCTGGCACTGGAAACAGTTGAAAAATCCTAGTGTGTCACTTTGAAAATACGCCTCTCAGTTCAGAGCCTTTCCGAGCCCTTTCCGAAGTTTCAGTTACCTTTTCTCTCTCCTCTGCGTCATAGTTGTCCGGAAAGACAGGTTTATTCTGATTTTCCTCATTGATTTCTCTCTCCTCCAAATAAAACTGCCACTTGGCTTCGAAGTAAAACCAGTGCTCCTGATATTCTGAATGCAAAAGAAATTAATGATGTAGCACTTTATCTCAGCAACATTTTCAGTTCTACTTAAATAAATTTTAAAGAAAATGACAGCATTGACTGACCTGAAAAACTGAGTATTTTATAGTAACATACATTAAACAAGCATATGTACTATGTATACATTTTAATATGAAGTGGGACATCTAACTGGAAACAGAAGATGTGAAAGAAAGAAGAAAATATTTTCAGGATCTTGTGCTATTTTTATGGTATATTAAAATTACATTAAGATACATAAAAATGAGATTTTTAGAGAACTTACTGAGGAATACTCCAAGGAAAATATAAGAGTCAACAAAAAAAACCCAAACAACAACAACAAAAAAATCAGTTCTATGATGATTGTTATATTCCTCCACTCTGATTAAAGAATATCTAAAAATGCTTGCATGTCCTAATTCCAGATTGCCTCCTACCTCATTTACCTGTTTTTATTCACATAATTTCTCCAGTATTTCTGTTCTGTTCTCACAGTATTTCTGTGTGATTTTTCATGAAAAGGCAGATAGGAAAGACCAAGATTTCCATTTGCTTATAATACATATGAAATGTAAAAGGGATAAGTAGCACACACAGATGCTATCTGTGCTCATACAAATAAGCCTTTTTTAATAACCACAGGTCTTTCTCCTATTTCTGTCACTTTAGGAAGAGCATTGCTAATCATGTTTAACTTCGCACGTGGAATAATCTTATTAAATTCAGTTTATTTTCAAGCCAATGCTGTGGTTCGACCTTTTTTTTTTTTTACAAGGGGTAATGGGTTTAAGCTAGAGGAGGGTAGATTTAGATTAGATATAAGGAAGAAATTTTTTACAATGAGGGTGGTGAGGCACTGGCACAGGTTGCCCAGAGAAGCTGTGGCAGCCCCCTCCCTGGCAGTGTTCAAGGCCAGGTTGGATGGGGCTTTGGGCAACCTGGTCTAGTGGAGGGTGTCCCTGCCCATGGCAGGGGGGTTGGAACTAGATGGGCTGTGAGGTCCCTTCCAACCCACACCATTCGATGACTTTATGATTCTGTAATTTTTATAAAGGCTTAGAAAGGCACATATGTCACACGGAGCTGTTAAGCACACAGGCAGAATTGAGGCCTACGTGAAACCCTGCCTTGGAAGGGGATGGGGTAAGGAATTAGAAATCAATGAGGTGGGAAAGACCTCTAAGTATGCTAAGGCAAACTAGCAATTCAGGATGGGAATATTGGCGTATGGTTTAAAATAAAATAAAGTGTTGCTGCTTTTTCCCTGTCTCTGGCCTGCTTGGTCGCTCAGTTGTGCGCTGCGAGTGGCTGAGGAGCGCGCGCGCAGCCAGACTTTCTCTGAAGGATGTAATCTGATTTTGCTGCTTTGCCTGAAAGAATCACCATACAGGTGACCCTCTTTGGCAATTAAGATTTTTAAAGCGGTTCAACTCCACGTAAAAAATTCCAAGCTGCCTTATAGGACCTGATACTTTCAGAAGGTTGCCAGTTCCCCAGCCCCAGACAGGGATGAGCCTTCAGCCGTGTGCCCTTTATGCCTGGGAATGCCCAGCTGCCCTTTTCCTGAGTCCATGCCCCAGTTTTGCCTGATTACAAGGGAGCCATTCACTAGAACCCTAAAAAAAAAAGGGGAATGTTTAGAAAAACAGGGTGAAAGGGCACTCACAGCCCTTAGGCCAAGGAGAGCATCTTGAGGAAAAGAAATAGTCACACAAAGAAAATGTTGCTGGTTGAAGTAAACTACCAACACCCGCTCCATCTGCTGGGTACAAGACTGCTTTTAGAAATGCAGGTTTCTTTCTTTGTGGGTTTGGGGTTTTTTTCCCCTGTTTCTCCCATGACCACAGAACATGGATGTGCTCTATGCAGAACCTCAACAAGCAAGGCAGTGTGATTATTGCAATGCACAAGCTCAGAAACAAAGGGTTCGAGCAGCTGCAGGAGACTTTGGTTGCATGGATGACCTGTAGCATGGTCAGAAATCCCACGCTGCCAGCCCTAAGCAAGGCTTTGCCCCATCCCTTGAGCCCAGACTGAGACAACACTTTCGTTGAGATCCATGGGACTGTTTGACAAGGAATTGCAACCAAATATCGGAGAGGGGTGCTGAGTTGAGCCCTGAGCGACTACTGTGTTTGTTATCCACAGGGAATAACGCAGCTAAAAAGAGTTTTCTAAAACTGGAGGACTCTGGCAGGATTTCTTTGCAGTGCATCTCACCAGCCAAGGAGCTTAACTTTAATGCAGGAGACTTTTCCTGCTACCAAAATAGGATGAAGCTCAACAATATGGGCACTAGCCGGAGAGCGTGCTTCAGGAGTCCAACGCGCATACCTCCACGCCGAGGGGTCCTGCTGGGGTGGAGTGACAGGGACCTGCTGCAAAGCCATTCAGAGAGGAGCTCGCTCACACTAATCCTGCACCTGCTCCTCATAGGTCTCAGCTAAAAAAATCCTGGTGTGCAATGAGGCGCAGACGAAAATGCAGGGTCTTTCAGAAAGGCTCCCTGGTGGTCCTTGCAGATTTTAAAGTGGCAGCTTTCCTTCCCAGATAAATCTTAATTGCTGAGTGCTCTTGAGTAAAGATTTCAATCTTTCTCAACAGCCGTCCTTTGAGATGAACAAAAAAATCTGTTTCCTCAATGTTTCAATGTAATGACACTTGCCTGTCCACAGCAGGTCTCACCGTTACAAACGCCTCAGTCCCTGGCAAGAGAGGACTAAAATACCTTTGTCCTGAAGATCACATACATTTATAAAGTAGCAATATCAAGTTCAGTAGTTGTGTTACACTCAGTTGTTTTAAACCAGGGATGCAACAGGTTGTACCTTAAATATTTGTTCGGAAAAGCAACAAGTCAAATCTGAATTTGTGGTTAAAAGCTAACTCTTGGTCAGGAGGCATCTGCAGGTGAACTTTCCCTGGCAAAATGAGGAATGTCAGTGGGTTTACCTGGCAAAATGAGGAATGTCAGTGGGTTTTCTTATGGAAAATATTGGACTGTGCTAATTGATGGAAGGGAGGCAAATAATTCATGTCTCAGCAGTCAGTTTGCCTAATAACCTGCTAAAAATAATTTCCTCCCTCCCCCCTGCCCAGCAATCTTTGAAGACTTCCTAAAAATAAATCTGTGGAGTAGGGCATTCTCATTGCTACTTCTCTTCGTATTTTTGCCACCGATATACCTAGCGGACGGTAGAAGAAGGCGGCACCACCTCTGAAGAGCTTACAGTCTGAGCAGAGAAAGCAAGACGACAGCCTGTGGAGACGGGAGAGGGGGGAAAGCAGCAAAACCAGAGAGACTGGGGAGTGACGTTTCTTCAGTGTCTTTCTAACTGAACATAGCCTTAAGAAAACAACTCTTTTGATTCAGACGTTTTACCTGCCATGTGGCGAATGGTCTTCTTGCAGTATTCTTCAGCCATCGGCACAACCTTCATCATCTCTCTTCCCCACTGCGCAAGGGGTTTCCCTTGTATTGCATATGCCACAAAGAGAGCTGTGCATAGGGACCCTAGAAAGCCTGGAATTCGTAGATAACAATGATTACCAACGTGCGGTCTGTGCTCTTACCATCCTTGTTATGTCCTTTGTAAAATCATTAGCAGAATGCCTCATGGTTGTCAGATAGATTAATGAGTGCACATAACCTATCTCCACCTGTTTGCAGGCTGGCTCATGGCATGTTGAGGTTCTTGGCTAATGCGTGGTGCCTGTTGGTTTACACCTTATTTTACGTAGAAGGGAGTTTCTGTTCTCAGTGGTGTAACATGACAGTAATTGAGGTAGGGGTCAAAAATAAATATCATCCACTGATGTGATACTGAAAATCTTCTAATTGAAGTCACATGAAATAAATGACTTGCACAAAGTGATTCAATTACAAGCTATATCACCTTGCTTACAGAGCCAGCTAGCTCAAGGGTTGTGGTTGTTATATCTAACACTATTTTGGCCTCATTTTCCTCTAAGGAGTCAAGTTCATGTCTTACTGGGACAATTGCTTCTTTCCTCTAAGGAGATAAGTCCATGTTCCCATAGAGGAAAGAAGCAATCGTCCGAATAAGGTATGCTGTCTGCCTGCCCAGCTAGGTCTTCCTCTTTGGCTATGATTATACTTAAGATGAACTTTCATTAATGGGCACTCAACACTCCATGACGTCAGAAACAGAGGGGCTTGTTTCTCATATTTGCTTGTGCTCTTGGCATTCTGTCAAAGGCAACAAAACCAGCCCAGTGCAACATGCAAAAGGTTAAGAAAATGACTCAGTCATTTAAATAAGCCCCAGGTGAGCAAGGTATCGATGCGTGTGCTTCTCTTGGTGCATGGGTCCAAAAGCATTCGCTCATGCATAAAGGTAAGCATGAAAATTGTGTATTTTGCTGAAGGTAAAACCAAATTATTTTAGGAGGTTAGAAGTCCAGATGAGACAATTACTCATTCTCTCTGCCATAAGACCTGCAATATTGGGTCAGGCCAAAGGCGCATCTAACCCAAGATCCAACTGATGCTTTCAGAAAGAATAAAAAACCAGGTAGAGTCAGCTCAAAGGATGGACAGCATCTAACCCAGCTGCCATAAAGATCCTTGAGTGTCACATTCAGCACAAGGGTGGCAGCTGAGGATTTAGAGGGTGAAGCAAAGGGCTAGCAGGGAGTGGTGAAGAGGGTGATAGAGGCTGGGATGCACCCAGAAGGTTTTTGGGGGGCTGTCAGTCTCTTTCTGCCCATTCCCCAGGTAGCCCCTTTCCCCTGCTGCTGTTGCCCTGTTCCCGGCGGCCCTCCCGTATCCTCCTGCCCCTCACTGGGGAAGAAAGCAAGCCCCAGCCGAGGTTTCTGGCTCTGTAAATAATGCCAGTACAGACTGAGCCTAATTGGTTTGGCTTCTCCGCTCCCCAGAGCTTCTGGACTAGCTTAGGGGCAATTTTAATTACAGAGCTTGATTGCTTTTAACAGCGACAGCCCTTCTCATCCGCTTGCCTGATCCCTTTTGAACCCAAGCGTATCTGTGGACTTTGCAGCTGCCTGTAGCAGCGAGGTCCGCAGCTTAACTATGCATGACACGGGGAAGTATTTCCTTTGTCTGTTTGTTTCAGTCCTGACTGACATATCAATTGGGTGTTCCCTGTCTTTGAGTTACAAGAATCACAACTGACATTTCCCTGGCACCTTTCAGGACAGCAGTGAGGTCCATGGTGGCCATTCCACTTCTCTCCTCCCTGCCTCCCCACGGCGCCACTTGTCTCTTTTCCCAGCTGAAAACTCAATCTGGGTATAATTTCTCCTTGTATGGAAGGTGTTTGATGGCTTAGATGCTCCTTGCTGCCACTTTCTGGCTCTAATAAGTTGTTTCTGAGGTAGGAGATGCAGAACTGCAAGCAGTCTTACTGCTGCTAATGCACCATGGACTTTATATATTGGCTAAATGATATTTTCTGCCTGTCTTTGAATTCTTTTCCTCTAATTTTATGCCATCCTGATAGTTTTTCTAACTGCTTCGAAGCACTGAGCATGTTGAACATGTCATCATTCATTATGGTTTAAATTATTGCTGTTTAAAGCAGACAGAACGAATACACACTTAAGCAGCATATAATCATCAGAATGACAGACCTGGATATTCAAAACATTAAATCTACTTATTTATATTTTGTTTAGAGAGTGTTTCAGATTGTGTCCTAAAATATGTGGAGTTAGATTCTTTCGGCTTTCTGCCTTTACTGACAGTGATTGGATATGACAAAACCTGTCAAGAGAAAAATGTTATTATCTCCTGAACTGTAAACTTGCATGATAACAGCGAGTCATCTAGATGTACATGAATCCTAAAATTTGATCAGGGCAAGTGACATGAATAGGCTTTGGGCAAGATGGGTTGTGGTTAGTTATTGGGATTTTAGGAGGGAAAACTCCCATGCCTTGTATAATATACAAGCAAATCATAGAATCACAGAATCACACAATGGTTTGGGTTAGAAGGGACCTCAAAGCCCATCCAGTTCCAACCCCCCTGCCATGGGCAGGGACACCCTCCACTAGACCAGGTTGCCCAAAGCCCCATCCAACCTGGCTTTAAATATGTAAATATGTATACTTACATAAGTAATATATACATGCATGTATTATCCAAGCAAAATTCAAACCAAGGCCTTGGAGTCTGCAAAGCAGTTTAACCAGGTGAATACATAGGAGCTGTGTTAGTCCTTGCAGAAGTGAAAAGCAGCCGTAGGGACCTCAGCACACCAATATGTCAGAGGACATTACCTGTAGGATGGTTATGAGTCATTCGTCCGCATTCAATGCTCACTTCAATAAGGGACTCCAGCCTTTCTGGCTTCCAGTATCGCATCCCTAAACACATGGCTTTTGTGGATGCTCCAAATCCAGAACCTAAAGTAAAAAGATAATGCCAAGCATTTAAAAGGAGACTAATGATACACAAATATATTGATAGAATGTGAAACGAGCACACTTTATTAATTCAACTCATATGTGGGAACTCCTCAGGGACCGGGAAATTAGCATGCAAAGCAAATTACAAGTTTTGAAAGTTTCTTGTGAGGAATTTTGTTTCTACACAGTCATTCTGGTTTTACAGATAGATTCCCATAGTCTCAAGTGCTACGAAGAGCATAGCAGGTTCAGAAAGCAGTGTGCTCTCTTGTTCACAGCACTTGTTTGATTCAAACTCTCATGCCATCTTTACTCATTTTTGGCTGTTTTGCTTCTGATGCCAGCACTAAAAACAGAAGTTTGAGAAAGATGCACTTTTACTACGTCCTTATTTTAGTACTCCTCATGCTGAAAGCACGCAATTAAAACACCATCATAAGTACAACAATTACAATTTTAATGCATGCTTCATCCTAGAGAGCCCCACAGGTAGTTCACAAAATAGTTTTTGATACATACAAAAATGTGTCCAAAAAGAAACTAAAGGCTACGGAGTTAGTAGCCTCCTCCAAAGTCAGGCAACATCAGAACTGAGGTTTCCCGTGCGACCTGAAATTAGTGCCTGTGTACAGCCTGCACTCACTGAGCTTGGTCTTGGGAATTTCCGCCTCGTGCAGCACAGAGTTTATTTATTGAATAGCTAATTTAGTATTTCTTTTAATCCTCAGCATTGCATGCATGATCCCAGGTGTTCGGCTTTTAAACACTTCATTGAATGGAGACTTAAATTTACTAATGAGTTTCTCTGCAGTACTTATCACAGTAATATCAGGATCCCACAGAAGTTTTAATGAGCTTATCTTCACAAGGCACCAGTGAGGTGATTATCTCTTCTCTGCAGCTGCTGAGCCCAATGCCCAAAAAAGCATTAACTCATTGCAGGCACCCACCCTGAGATGGATAGGGTTCGATTTTTCAAAGTACTTGGCATTTTTCAGCGCTGGCTTTGCTCGGTCACACTTCCCAGTGACCTTGGGTATAGTTGAGAGCAATCAGCATTTCTGTACTTGGTTCCTGGAAGATAAGGGGCATTTTTATGCCGCCTAATTTTAGCATCTGTGGAACTTGCAATGAGAGCACAGTCTCCCTGCCTTTCCCAGACAGGCAGCATGGAGAAAAGGCTGTATCTCCGTTAGCCAGTGTGATGGCATAGCAGGAGCAATTCATGATGAAGAGTGAATTGAAGCAGCAGATGCCAAGGAGGGAGGGTCAGGGCTTTTAGTCACCTACCTTCAGAGGACCCCTCGGCTGCTCCCCTGGGCTGTGCCCGCTGTGGGTGCAGGGTGCCAGGGGCTCTCCTGGAGCACCGCTTGTCATTTAGTGTCATGCCAAGCGGCTCCAGCTCAGGTGTCCTAAAATCCTGAGTGTGAACAAAGTGTGGTAGTGGAGGTGGCAGGAAGATTTGCTTCAAAAATACTTGCCTGAGCCAAAATGCAACACTGGCATAAGCCACCCATTAGCATCTCCAGGTGCAATACAGACCAATCTGAATTTCTCTCTCAAGAGAAGAGCTCTTCTTCTCCCTAGAGAGCAGCTATTCTGAGTGAACACCCTGGTTAGGTGATCTAATTAGCTTAGTTGAAGACATTTCTTCCCTTCCTCCTCAGAGTCCAAGGTGCAAGTTTTGCATGCAATAACTCTTCCAGTGGGTTTAACCACCAAGGGCAGACTGAAAAAGTCCAAACATGATAAATGTGACATGAAAGGCTTTGCAAAATACCATTTTATTCCCCACAAGCTCAGATCTTGCATCGTCCTTGCTAGCTTTTCTGATAACAGTGAGAGGCACCTCTCCAGGACACCTTTGGCCACTGCTTCCGATGAAAAAGCAACATGTCCTGCAAGTCTTGTCCTCCGACTCTTGTTCTGCAAATGGTGTTTGCTCATGTACCTCACATATGCTGCAGCTGTAGTGCCTGGTTGTTAAGGAACCAAGGGCAGATAAACCTGTTTGCCTATCCCACAAATCACATAGAAAACACAAGGAAGAGTCAGGAAAGAAATCCAGCCTTCCAGAGGCATCCAGTTAGCTTAACTGGGAGAACATATCTTCTCCTGCTTGCAAGACCAAACTCTTCATTAAGCCATCTGTTGCTCTAGAGCAGATGAGAGTCTTCTTCACTATGCCATCCTGGTTCTTCTAAAGGACACAATCCATGCTGTTTATCCAAGAGGGAAGGGTTTAGTGCTACACAGAGCTGCTAATTAAGTAACATCTCTTAGTATATCCAAAGTGGAGGATGCATTACAATAATCTGACGGCTGGTTTGAAGGTGCTTGTCTTTGTGACTTTATTGTATTCCTCCAGTTTAGGAAGTTATATTTAAACCTTCTGCAGAATTGGACAAGCAAACTTGGTAACAAAAAAATTCCATCACGTGGAGTAACATTAAGCCTAGACACGGCTTGAGGTGATTAGCTGCTGTTAGCTCCCAGGTCTCAGTATCTACTGGTGGAATCAATGAAGTAAGGGACAGCAGGACTAGACCAAGCAAGGAGTGAGACACATGTATAAGAATATGAGAACTGTCCTCCATGATCAGACCAAAGCTTAACTTATCATGTCTGACAGCGGCCAGAGGATACTTTGAAAGAGTAAAAGAAAAGTACGATGACGCTACCCCTTTGTACTAACTAAGGTGCTGATAATTTGTCTCCCTGATCCAGGAAGCAGCTGGCTATTCATCTTTCTGCTTAATAACTCTCGAAGGATTTCCCTTGGGTGAATTTGCCCAGCTCTTTTTTGAACTCACATGAACTGTAGAATCTGCAAATCGGCATTGGAAAATAGTTGTGTAGATTAATTAGGTGTTGTGTGGAGAAGTTCTTCCTTTTGCTTGCTTTGAACTCATGACCTGCCAGTTCCATTTGAAGTCCCTAGTTCCTGTGCTGGAGGAGGCAGTGAGTTTTCTTTGTCCCTATTTGTGTTCTCCAAGTTATCTGTGACTTTACAGCTCTGTATGGTACTATCTCAGACATCACAGCCTACGGAAGCAGTTTTTTACTGATCTAACCATCCTTCCTCATGTCCTTTCTAGTTCTCTTACATTCTTTTGCAGGAAGGGAGAGACCAGATTATATACGGTAATCAAGAAACAGCAGCTATGGATTTATACAGTGGTGCAAACATGTTTTGTGTTTTGTTGTCTGTTTCTTTCCCAGACATTTCTAATAGTCTGTTTGCTTTCTGGCTCTTACTGAGCACTGAAGCGACATTCTTGTAGGACTGCTATGGCTCCACAATCCCTTCCCTGTATGGTAACTGAATCAGCAACTGCAATGATGTATAAAAAATTGGGATTTCTGCCCCCCTCCCCGTGTATGAATTTTCAGGTATCTGCATTGCATTTGGTTCTGCTACTGTGCCACACTGTTACTCATCATTGTGAGCACCTTCCATAACTCTGCTTCCATATTATCTTTGACTTTGCTGACCCACTCTGCATTTACATTTCCGGATAGTTTGTTGATGTGTTGAACAACAGAGGTCCAACACAGGTACCTCCTCCTCTGTGAAGAAACCAGACTGCAATCTCCTGTTCTTCATTTACTGTCTTTTAAATAGTTGTCTATCCTCAGGAGAACCTTTCTGCCATCGTGTAGCAACTTAGTGCCTCATCACTCAGTGCCTTCGGTGAGGGACCTTGTTAAGAGTCTTTTGGAAATCCTAACAGACCACCTTCACAGTGTCTCCTTTTTCCTCCTGTTTCTTGGCTACTTCATGAGCTTTCTAATAGAATTCTGAGGTGTGACTTCTTGTTACAAAAGCTGTGTTGACACTTTCTTATTACATCGTTTTCATTCATGCACTACGTTATTCTCTTTTAGTATGTAATACCTCAGCGTGCTTTTCTTCCCTCTACATCTGTGGAAAAACAGAGATCAGCTTAATGGCTGCTAAGCCCTGAGGAGGATGTGTCTTTTGTGACTACACACCGTTCTGCACGAGAACTTAGATCCTGGCACCTTTATCTCCTGTCCATCTGCAGCTTATCCCGCTCCTCATTTTTGCTTCCCAACTTTCTGCATTTAACTCATGCTCCTCTACCAATGCCACCAGCAAAAAGGCAACGTTCTCAAGTGCTACTAGGAAGCCCAGCAGCTGGTCCAGTAGCTGCAAATAAAGACCTGCTTGGATGCTGCAACCTCAGCCTGAAATACACACGATGCAGGTAGAGCCAAGCTGCCATTTGACTGGGCTGTCACAGTGGCTCCGAAGGCACATCTCTGGCTCAAGGGCTACCACCTTACTCAGATTTTGATTCCAACTCTCAGAGATTCTCTTCTGAACAATTTGAGGTTTTGGCAATGGAACAAAATGGGTTTTACCATGTCTCAGAGACAGCAGGCTCACCTGCATTAAAACTTTAAACAAATGCTGACAGACAAAGAGAGGCAAACACTCAATGGTGAAAATTTTCACCTTGAGCTTATCAATGTCACAGATTGGAAGCCAATTCTTAAAATGGAAAGTGTAGGCAGCTTTGGGCAGGTCTTCTGGCGGTCACAGGAATCTCACCAGCCTTTGACATAATCCGGGTACCTCTGCAATGAGTGTGGCAATCAGCATGACTTGAACTAGCAATGAGATGCACAGGGTAATTCAACTTGAGAACTCCATGTGCTGACTACAACCACAAGAATTTGAGCAGAGGAGCGTCATATAAGCAATGCAAAATTACCTACGCTAAGATTTCACTGGTCCATGAAGGCTGGCACAGGAATTCTTGCTACAAGTGAGCTAAGATAGAAAGGCCACAGGAGAACAGCATTTCGGTTCCAGCCCATCCAAGGTATCATCCAACTGCAAGGCATTCAATGCCTGTGGAATGTTTTTGCCTCACGAAGAAATTTGTGAAAATTCAATTAAAAAGTTAGTTATGTCCATAGCAGTGTCAGGTTCTATGGTACGCTGAACATCTCCACCTCAGATCACTGGTTCTTTTGCTCTCAGGTGAAAAAAAGGCTTCTTGAGATGTTCAGGATGATATTTGTCAGATCAGATGGAGAAGATGGGCTTTAGATGCCAGGTCTCAATGCAGGAATTAATTTTAGATCCTTCTAGTCCAGAGTATCCCAAAAGCAAATAGTTCGTCATGGAAAGCTAGGGAGGTGGAAGGCTAAAAGAAGAGATGTGGCTCCAACACAGCAACAGGCCAGGGAACTGCTGGAGGTGTTGAGAGCTGCTCAGGGCCAGCAGCAGCTCCCCCAAGTATTTTGACCAAATTTTACTCGCTATCAACCAGAAAACATATGACAACTGCCAAGGGGGCACTTTCTGAGATCTACCTGGCTAATAGCAGGGTGGGCAGAACACACGGGGAGGGGATCCTTTTCCCTCCCAGCAGCTGTTGCGAGGAGCAGGGGCCGAGTGACGGGTGCTTTTTGTGTCAGAGAAAACTGACTGCAGAGACCCAGAAATAGCCATGGCATTGTGCCACTGGGTCTTTGCCACGATGTTGCATCAATATGCAACGCTGTTGAGAGGTGCTGGTATGTACTGCAGTGGTAGAGCATCACACCGACACAATGCAATGTCTGTGTGAGCTGCCATCATCTTGTGGCTGTCTAGGTCTACATCCTCTGATGACGTGGTGTATCTACTGGCTTTCAAGATTAATTGTAGCATATGGGTATATGCATCTGTGTGTGCACATAGCTGCATGCATGTTATTTAGCTTGAAGTAGAAATTCAATTCATCATAAAATGAAATGATCATAAAGAGAGAGAAAGAAAGAGAGGGTCGTGGGTAGGGAAACAGGGTTTAGGAATATTAGGGATTATCAGCAAAACAGTCATAGTTGTTAGCAGGGCATCCACCTGGAGAAAAGTCACTGCTTTCCCTCCAGTGAACACATTGGTGCTTAGAGCAATTTACAGGCTCAGCTTTTTGTTTCAGATCTGCCATCACTGAAAAGATCCAAGCCTACAAACGTTTAAATGAAAAACAGCAAAAAAATTTCTTAAAATAACCATTAAATTCAAGGACAAAGATCTGGACCCGGAGGCACAGAGCCAAGAACAAAGTCTCTTTAAATAGATGTTAAAGAGGGAAGGGTTCATTTACGAGAGGACATAGTGCCCTACAGAAGGAATTCCTGGCAGATCTCTTGCTATCCTCAGGCAAACATAGAAATGTTTCAGGGGTAGTAGCCTTTGATGTCAGGGGGAAAAAGGAAACAATTTCCATATAGCCACAAAGGCTGAAAGCATGCATTATTCAAGACAGGTTCTATAAATGGAAAGCGGTACCGTACCCTTTTCATTGAACGGTGTGTGCCAAGCGAGAAGGTAGTTGTCTGGTTTTAATTCCCTGCAGCCTTCGATGGTGGCGGGGTCTGGCCGCCTCCCCGAGAGCTTGTCGATAGCATCCACGTAGCGTTTTACCAGCTCCCGGTACAGGTCTTCTAAACACCAGTAATCTGCTCAGAGGAGGGAAGAGAAGGTTGCTGTGTGAAGGCAGAAGAGCAAGAGGGCACTGAAAACAAAGACACGAGCTCACTACACGTTTAAGACATGTTCCTATTTCCACTTCCACTACACCGAGTCGTGTTTCTGGTGCCACTGTCAACACGTTTTCACACACCATGAGAGCGGGCTGGAGGGAGAACAGCCTTGTCTCTCTGTTCTCATCTTTTCCTGCTTTCCTTTCCACTTTTAATCCTTTGATCGGAAAGATGAAGGCATTGTGTTCGTCAACAGTAGCTGCTCAGGGGCATTATTTAGACTCTGTGGTGTGAAGTATTTGCAGAGGTGTCTAACTGTGCACGTGTTGCTGCCAGGGGACCGGGTGTGCGTATGAAGCCAGCTGTGCCTGGCTCAGCCCATGCCTTTGCCTTCATTTGCAGACACGAATCCAATTTAAAAATGAAAGCCTTATTTATTTATTTATTTATTTTAAATTACCACTGAGTTATTTTAAAGAGGTGTGTATGATTAAACACAAAAGCAAATTAGTGACCTTAATTTTTAATCTGCATTTAATATTTATTTTGTCTAAAATTTGTAGGTCTTTCATGCAGGGATCCCAATATCTTATGTCAGTCGAGTAACCAGAACAGATATATTTCTTTCTGGAATGACTTCACTAGCAATATCTGTTTATTAATTACTTTTACTAAAGGCCTACAGTCTTGCCTAAGGAGGAACCTTTCCCCTGTTAAACAAATTGTTTCTTCAATATTGCTGCTTCTCTCAGCTGCTGTTGCACGCTCTTGGGCTTGAAGAGCCCTGCCTTGGGTTCTTGCCGAGGAAAGGCTTCCACTGGCATCTATTACAGTTTTGTAATGAGTGGAAACCAAGGAGGCCATCAGGATTTGTCCACTTATGTGTTTTCTATGTACTTAGAGAAACTCCACGTAATACTTGGTTTGATGCGCAGATCAAATGACACAGCAGGGGAAGTTCTTCTAAAAATATCTTCATTTTGCCAAAGATTGGTGATGTCTTGAAATCCACAGGAGAGGTGTAATTTAAGAGAAAGTTTGGAGCCCCATAAGCCAGAGCCACTCAGAAGTACCAGTTAGGCAGACAGGCGAATAAAGAAGATGCAGGATAAAACCAAGATTCCCCTCCTTTCACATAAAGGCCAGTTACACTGGCCATCCCACATACAATCCTAGAAGAACAAGATACTTTCAAGCTGCAGAATCTTTCCAGATTTAGGAATCAGGAGTCAGTTTATCCAGATGGGAACCAGAAGCAGGATTTACTGCCCAGCAGCTTCTGCAGAAGCCTTGTCCCCAGAGCCAGAGTCCCTGTGGTCCAGCAGCTCTGGGACGCCCAAGCCCACCACGGTTCCCACTCCTGGAGCCAGGCTGCTGTCTCAGCTGCCAAGTCGATAGGATGGGTTTCTTCTTTAGAAATGAACCCTTATTTTTTTAAAACCTGTGTTTAAGTCAGAGAGGAAAATGCCTTCCTCATTGCAGGGGTAGTTCCCCTGCTTTTGATGCTGCTGTTTTCGTTCATCCCTTATGAGACAGATTCCTACTGGAAGTAGACGTTTTGTTTATCCTTCACAGTGGGATCAAGCTTTCCGTCTGTGCACATGGTGAATTTGGGGAGCACCAGCTCAGTCTGCAGCAGCACCCGCAGCCCCCACCGCTTCTGGCCATGGCCCTCCTGGGATGTCCTCCACACAACTGGCAAAGCACTGGCCAAAATCACCTCCCTGGATGAGAACTGCCTTCGTCCTTAACACAAACCTCCACCTCACGCTTGGCTGCTACCGCAGCCTCAGGCTGGGAGCTCCCCCGAGGGCAGTGCCCCAGCCATGGGACTTCACGGTGAGCCTAAGCCCTGGGCATGTCCAACCCAGCCTGCAAGCATCCCGCGTGTGCCAGGATGCACCCAGGGGATGCTGCCTGCGGCCGCCAGCCAGGTGAGCGGGACGTGCAGGGAACACGGCAGTGAGGGACAGGAATATTTTTATTCTTTATTCATGCTTTTTTTTTTTTTTCTTTTCTGGTAATTTTGCAGACACCCAATATATTTTTTAAAATCTCAGCCCCATGGCAGCGAGGGCTCCCTGCTGCACATGGAAGGCAGGTTCCCAGGTCTGGTGGCAGCCACCTTCAGCCTCATGGACTTTTTCACCTTCTTTAGCTTCACTCAGTTGACTTGGGTGATTTGGCACGCTGGCTGGGCCATGAGCAAGCTCAGTGGCTTTTTTGTGTTCCCCTTGCCAGGAGGATTCACTGCTGCAGGCAGGAGCAGTTCTGTTTCCCTTGTGGGAAGCAGAGACAAGGACTCACTTTCCCCCATTCACCAACCTTACTATGAAACAAAGATTTCTTACTAAAATTCCCCACACCAGCTTGTTGCTTTCTCACCAGCCCATAAAAGCACCTTTTTAAAAAGGTTGTCTGATCAGGTCAAAGAAATGAGAGTGTAGGACAAACACGGCTCAGACTTTTTTTCTTTAGAGCCACAGTACTCCTGCTATATTTAAGAAATAAGATTTATTATTTTATTGCTAGTCTAACCGGCTTGATTACTCAGAAGATATGGTTTTAAAGAGTTCAGTAAGCAAGGAACATATGATACGTGTTTAATCATAGCCTATATTCAGAAATATGTTAGTCATCTTTTTTCTTGATAGGCTGACATCTTGCCCTTATCTTTAGTGTATTAGCTACCCCTTAAACCATTGGTTAGCTAATAGCCAAGCATGAAGTGTCCAACACACTCTTCAACTGATCTCTGCGTACTAAATTTAGAGCAGATTGGAAGCAGGCAGATAAAGCGGTGAAACAGAAGCACAAGTGAAATTTCATTGACGTGAAGGATACTTGGCTACATTGCGAGCTTCTGCTACTGTTACTTATCAAGTGTTATGTGTCTTGAGAAAAATCAGGAATATTTTTACAGAGATTAAAAGATTTGATTTACTCTAAAGAGGCAAAATATCACTGAATGGTAACTGTCTTCTGGTCTACTTTTGACAATGATCTTGACAGCCTCAGAAAGCTCTAGTTCAATGGGTAGGGTGTCGATATAAGCATCATCGCAGCTTACAGAAGACTATTCCTACCTTAAGAAAAAACAAATACTCTCTCTCAAACTATTTTGATTTTAGAAGACATATATTAATAGCTCCCACTATCCTGATAAACTATATTATAAACATAGTATGTTAGAATATATTTTGGACTAAATACACAGAGGTCTCCTTATAAAGCAAAATGTTCCTTTTCCGGCCTTGCAAGGCGCAACACTTTGTGCAAGGGGCAGCAAAGAGGAGACAGCGCCAGTGATTTTAGCCTGGAAGAGGCATTAAGGTGACTACTCCAGCCCGGAGTTGTGGACACAAACATGCACTCAGAAGAGCTCTTATCTTTTACAGAAGAATTTCTAGTGGCTATATTACTCCCTGATGTACTCCAGTGTACAGATAATCTCCTTAGCAATTATTTTTGTTATGCTGGACATGCATCCTTAAGCTTTAACCAACTGTATAAACCTAGGGAAAATACAGGGAGAGCCCCTCCACACTCAAGAAATCAAAACTCCCCAGTTGGTGCGAGGGTCACAAGATTATGCTCATGGAGGAGACAAGCCAATGCACATTATCATTCACATAAGCAGCATTCTGACACGTTTTCTCATGTCTTCCCCAGCACTTTAAGCTTATTTTAAGAAATGCAGCATCTCGACAGCTTTGTTCCTTTCCAGATTGCGTTCGCTAGTCCCGTCGTACCTACCTGTGATGACAGCCTCTGCCGTAGCCATGTGCATGAGCGTGTTGTCACTTACGGGCCACTTGTCGGGGGAGAGCACCAGGTTCTCAAGCCCTCCAATTTCCTTCAGCTCCTGCTGGATTTTTGCACCTAAGGCATTGTTTTCTCGGGAGAAATTGCGATAACCGAGAGCATCCCCTACCCCAGCCAGCACAAGCGCAGCCTTAAATTTATCCATCCCCGAGACACTTTCCGCTTTCCTTTTGCCTGAGACAGCCACCGAATCTTGATCTTCCTTTGTTCCTTTGCCTTCGGCTCAGCTCTCCTGACACTTTATATCAGCCATTGTGTCACACCGAGAGCGCTCTCTATAAGGCAAGGACTTCCTTTTCTGGCTCTGCAGATGCCATCTCTTGTCCAGGACCTGATAGAGAGGAAATATTTCATAACCCAAGGATTTTGCAGGGGCTTTGTTCAATGAAATTGCAAGGGCAGACCCGCAAAGCGAAGTGCAAAAGGCTCGTTTCTGCAACCCAGCGTAAAGCAAGCCAGGAAATCCTTAGCCCTACCCAGCGTAAGTAACTCTACACCCAGAAAAACAGATGCCTCCACAGGGGTGTTTATTTATTTAATAACCTGTAAATTAATGTATTTTTCTGCCCTTTTCTTATATGCTGGAGTCAGGCTCCCTTTCAGGGACCAGTCAGAAGGAAAGCCTGCGATAAAAGGAGTTTCCAAACTCTGTAAACTCTAGAATAAGGGTTAGGCAGTAAGAAATCTAGTCGAATGCAGACAACCTCTACCATTTCTAATTACGCCCTATGGCCATATTTTGTCAACAGCTTTCTTGTTCTGTTCCACCTACTACAAGAATGTTTTGCTAATTCACTGCACCCCTGGATAAACACTGAGCAAAATACCAACTTTAATCCCACGCCTCTTACTCCCTGGCAAAGACTGACTTTTTCCTAAAGCCGAGCTCAGGTGCAGCCCACATTTGGACTCTGGAAGGAAACTATTTTGAAAGATGCATTTAAATGACATCCTGTGAGTCTAAGAATGTTCACGCATGAAGAAATCTCACTTAATGAGAACCGAGCTTTATTAATATCATCCTTTCAAACTCGATACTTCTGAAATTATGTGCTTCATTCTGTTACCGCAGTTTTTCCCGTGCTTCTGCCATGCAGTGCAAGAAGGGGCTCTCTAGTCTTGCAGCTTTTGAGACGTATTTTGCCCACAAGCACGTCTCTGTGTAGGCTCAACATCTTCCTTCAAGGGGTCTGCTGAGGCTGACTCAGATCATGGTTCCGAGTCATCATCCACGCTGTCCTCAAGGCTCACAAATTACTACTACTTTACAGATAGAAATACAAATGTAAATATAAACTTAGGTACATAAAAAGAAAGCTTTGATTGGCTCGACTGTAATTTTGATAAAGGATAGCTGGGGAAAGGTCGTTGTTTTTCTTTGATCTTTTTCAGAAAGCAGTACTGATTGCTATTCAGATGGAAAAGGCCAGTCCTCCTATCACCCAGAGAGATAAGCAGCTAATCACAGACTGAGTTACTGACATGTGTAGAAATATCACTGTACTTCGCAAGAAACCTTAATGCAGTTGCAGAACACAGATAAGCATCACCATCCCTAGTCTACACTGAGGAGTAAGGTGCCAATGTGGTGAAAGTAGCCTCCGTTAGTACACCCCTCTTATAAAGGTTAGGACTTGGGTAACAGAAGCGCTGAGTATTGAGAAGAGGACACTGAGAGTGTGTCTTCATTGCTAGGAACAACTCTGAACTGAAAAAGCACAAAAAGAAAAAAGAAAAAAAAGGGCAATTACACCTTAGGATACCAGGGGCACTATACAGGGACCAGGGGAGATGCAGGGCCGGGTGTTCTACAGCAGGAGCGTGGCCAGCCTGCCCCAGAGACGGCTCGCCGTGAGCAGAGAGGGTGCCAGCCCCTCTGCCCTGCACGGCTGTGGGAACAGGCACCACCTCTCGCAACCGGGGCGTTTAAGCAACGTAGAGGCAATCTTAGCGTCACCCCCGCGCTGTCAGAGTTACCTCAGGTTCTGCGTGTCTGAATGCGAACACTCAAAATGGAAAACTAAGGCCAAGGCAGCTTACAGAAACCACACCAGGGAGAAGCACTGATGTCGATGTCTCCTTTACAGGTCCGTGCACCTTTCTGCAGCCTTCTCCATTCCTGGAGAGCGTTACAATTTGGAAGCACATGGGAAGTTGAACTTGCAAACCAAGGGGGGGGAGAAATCACCTGCTGAGGCACCGTGGAGAGCTAGCAAGGGCCTCATCAGATGAAAGGTTCCTTCTGGAGAATGGGCAAAGCTATTCTTAGTTTCCCATTTATCTCTTCCTTCTGAAGGTGGCTGGCAGTTGCGCTGCGCTTTTGCCTCCCATGGACTTCACCCTGTTGCGTGCACACTTGGCTGCTCGCAACACAGCCCAAATTAGGAATAAAATCTTTGACTTCAGAAATAAGGCTACAATGAAATCCCAGAGAAAATTTCAGAGAAGTTCCATTTTTCAACTCTGCAAAACCGAATGTGCAACAAAGAATTTAACTTTTATTTAATTTGTTAATTGCACATGACCTCCTTTTCATATGGTAATTTCAGCTACTATGAGTTTTCTGGGCAGAGCTAGGTTAGGTACACTGATACCTTCCTCTACTCCCCCAGAAGAGACAATTATTTGTAATATATCATACTTGCATATCTTAAACACAGCCAAAATACAGTAACTCCGTTAAGATGGGTGTTCACTTATCGTACGCATTCACAATAGGAAAAACCCCCAAAACCAAGCAGAGCTGGCAAAAAATGTTTGGTAAATGTTAAATCAGATAAAACCGCAGCTCTGACATGCTCTCATTAGCGTACATATGACTGCTTTCAGATGGGGAGAATCCAGACAAAAAGGAACGGGAAGGCAGGACGGAGAAAAGACTTTGTGTTGATGGCAACATGCTGTTGTTTCAGCTCCACTGCATTTGAAACCCTAGGTGAGAACACGAGAGCATGCCTTCAGCAAACAGGGCTCCACCTGCCTCCTCCGCCCAAGGGGAGGCACAGCAATGATCTCCACCACCCAGGAGAGGCCTCCTGGGCTATACGGGCACTGTTGTCTTTTATCATTAAATGAACCAGCAAATGGGCTGAGACTGGTCTGTCACCACAACCCCTTCAGTGTTTTTAGTAAAAGAGGAAGACTACACTCCAAGCACTTCACCCGTGAGCGAGCGATGCTTCTGCCTTTCCAGTAGAGAAGTGCTCTTGATTCCAAGTTCACCTGTCCCAAGGATGCAGAGCCGTATCTTGGAAAACAAGGGTCGAAAACAGGAAGGTGTCAGACTTCTGTCAGTGAGGCATCTTTGCAACTACTGAAGTGAAGGGTTTCACTTTGGCAACGGGCTCATTCCCTTCGGAAGAATTATAGAACACATTCACTGAGATCCAGGAAAAAATAGACTGGTTTTACTCAATTCTTTAATAGTGGGGATGAAACATTTTCATACAGCTTTACACTACTGCCTTAAAGGAAAAATATGCCTTTAACACTGCCGCAGCGTTCTTTACCCTCTTGGCAGAAAGCCTATAGGGTTTGCCTAATGACAGAGTATTTCACTGCCTGTGGAAGAGGCTCAAGAAAACACCCATGGGAATTTGTCAAGTATATGCACCAATAAGAGGGAGTATCCCAATAATTACACTCAATCAGAATATGAACGCCCTTAAGCTTCCTCAGGCCTTTCGCATTAAGAGGTGAACATTGTACCCACTTGAAACACGGAATTTTCTGCCTATGGTTGTAGAGGTAGCTGCAGTTGCAGACCCTTCTGTCAACAGCTGATAACAACCTCCCCCCCCCATTTTAGAGGTGTCTCACTCTCACCTATTTCTACTCAGCACACTGTATGTAATGCAAAGGTCAGAAAACATGTTTTTTTGAATATTTTTTTAAAAAAAGTTCTCAGGGTTGTAAAACATCACGCTTTTTCCCTTTCAGAAGGGCTGTGCCTTTTGGTGGGCCAGATGCTGGGTGGCATCAGCTGAGGGAAGCTAGTGGTGCTGGCACTGGAAAGGAAAAGCACTTGCCATGGTTCAAGTACCAGCATTTTCACTCTTATGGAGAAGGAAGAGGGACTCGTGTGATACCAAAGCGGCCAGTGGTTGGTGAAACCCCTGGAGAGGGATGCCGGCTGGGAGAGTACAGAGGACAACTTATTTATTTGGATTTAAACTTCCAGAAGAGAATTAAGGACAGTTGACTACATACCTCTGAAGGGCTTTGCAGAGACTTCTGAGTGTGCTGCTTCTCCTACAGAGCTCAGAGCCTAGGACTGAGCAAGACTTTCCCTGCAATTATACCTCTCGTTGCCAGTACAAGCTAAGGACACAAATTGCAGAGAGTCTGGTGGCTAGCAGGTACGTGTAGTGGATGCAGCACTGCAGCTAAACACAGCGAGCTTCTGAAAAGCTTAAAGGTAGCACATATAAGCGAAACAGACATTTATTATAGGTGCTCAAAAATTCATGAGTTACATCCTTGCCCTCTTCTAACTGACATGACAATAATACAAGAACCTAATAAATTGACCAGAAAACAACAAACTCCACCGGCCTCTGCAAGGCTTCCAAAGCAGAAAGCTGACAAAAACCATACAGACATCTCACATAACCAACTTCAATCCTTTATGTTGACAGACCATTTATTCCTTTTTCCATTGCCACAAAATTTACACACATACAGCTTACTCAGCAGCAAATCTCTCAGGTGCATTGAATGAGCAGATGCCTGCAGGTTTGCTCCCCTTGGCATGACATACATGATAAATTACATTTAAATTTAGAATTGGCAAGCATAAATCCTATGGCTCGGTTTCAAACACTCTAGGATGTAAAACCAAACAACTTGGCACTAAGTTTAAAAATACATACAGCATATCTAGGAACTGATACTGTATGCACTGAACAACTTGAAGACATCTGTACCATGTATGATTATAAATTGACCAGCCTAGGTGTTACCACTGTACCAGTTCACCTAAAAAAGCAAGTCAAGAGCACCCTGCAAAGTGGAACTGTTGACAGTAGCAAATTATTAAAATACATGAGGAAGTCATCATGTGAAAGCAGTTTATTTGCATTTATTGTTACGATCATTCAAGTGAGAAGGTGTTACCATATGCTATGACTTAGAGGAACGTAAAATGCATACATGGCGTCAAATGGGTAGAAGACGAGGAAGAACAAAAGAAAAAGCATACTATGTCTAGCAAGCTGGCTGATAAAGCGCAGCTCTTATCTTGAGAGTATTTTGCCTAGTCTTCCTCTGTTGGAAGTGTCTTCCATGAAGGATCCTCACAGGAATGAGGCTTAAGAGTAAGTGTGTAAGTGTGTATATACAGGAACTTAATACTGTGCTAAGCACCTTCCTTCTTCCTCAGATTAACAAGGCAAAAAAACCTCAACCCCATATGCATTTTTTGAGACTCTATTTTAAAAGATAAAAGCTTCATCAGGTTAATTTGAGGGAGTTCTCAGCACGAACAAATGTTTCACAAGCTTTAGTGCTATGAAACTATTCAGTTACATCACACACCAATAGATTAAACTACTTCTGGTCAGTTATATGATAGCTATATATTTTAAGTGGCAATTGTGTGAATAGCAAGCATTCCACCACTTTTGGTTTGATAAATGCACTTGATGTTATAAGATGTTATGCATTCCCCAAAGCCTACAGGACTTCATATAGATATATCTATCTATATATTCTATATAGATAGAGAAATAACTTGTTTAGGGAAGGAAGAGTAGCTAAATCAAATGCATTAAAAAGAGCGTAACATTGTTTATTAAATCTGTTGACGTCTGTAGAATACCTGGATTTATGTACACAAATGCTCTTCTAGAAAGATGTAGTCACAATGTAATGATTTGGCTTAATATTACTCCCTAACACTCCGCAGAAGAGAGGCAGCTGAAGGCTGAGATCCTGACATCTAGTGGCTGCCATGCAAGATCTGACATTTACAAACACTGCCTAGGGTAGAACAAACTACTCCTAATAAATCACCCATGGGGCGTTTGTTAACTCACCTGCTATAAAAGCATTAATACAAAGTTTGCTAATTTGTTCAAATTTGTCCTAATCCTGTTTTTTAAAACATCATGCACAACTAAACTCCTCTCAAGTGGAAGAATGAAGGTACTCTCTCTGTACGCAGCATGTACATTTGCTCTTGTAGGCTGCACTGACATAAATGAAAGCTGACTGCTTGTACAAACTCTAAATATTAGAGTTTAAGAGAATATTGTAAGCTTTTATACCCTCACAACTACAAAATGAAATAGTATGCTGTCATGCAATACTTACATTATCTCATGTGATCAAAGAGATATATTACATAGCTTAATGAAGTATTTTCTCCAACATTCTGGCAGATATTTAGCTCTAATTACAGAAAATATATTAATCATAGCTGTACTCTTCAACAAATTTTTACAGTGGCTATGACAAACTAATTTTGATGAGGTAGCATTTAAAAGAGCCCTATGTGAAGACGTGTTGAATAGTTTCTAGTAAAACTTTTTTTTGTGCTTAGGCATTGGAAGACACTACTGAGAAAAAGGAGATGGACTATTGCACACTTTATAATCGATGGCCAGTGAAGGGAGAGAAGCAAAAAACTAAACCAAATCCAGATTTGGTGAAAAGTGGTCCAATTCCACTAGCTTTGAGATCAATGATACTGCATTAATTTACTCTTTTTTCCCTTAAATAAATGTTACTAAATGCACAATGTATCCAGAGGCATGAATGCTTATTAGCATTAATATGAAGTCTTCTTACCCCTCACTATTTCTCTCAAGTGCAAGCCAACTAGTTAAGTCTTTGGGCTTATTCACATTCATTTTCTGTGAGACAGGCCAGGAATTGCATTTACAACCATGTTGCATTTAGCTAGAATTTTTGATATGTTTCAAGCTACAAATAGAAGTTATATTCTACCAGTTCATTATTTAAAATGAAGTAAATAAAACACATAATTGATTAGCATAACTCAGTCTTCAAACATGAATTATGAAAGCATCTTTGGTTGTTTAATGTTTACTTTAAAATGGTTAATAAAAAAAAGCTGGAGTTGCAACACAGCATAGAGCAGCAGCCCTTCCTCAACACTACTGTTACATGTCCAAGCACTACAAGAAGAATAATGAGGAAGTTAATCTCACTGGGAGAAAACAAAAGGCTGGATGCAATCAATCTATATATCTAGGACTTAAAAATCTAAATAAAAAATTTTGGCAAGAAGTAAAAAAAAAAAAAAAAAAAAAAAAAGAAGCCTAAGTGTTTTTTGTTTTGTTACAATTCCTTATCAGGTCAGATCCATGGAACTAGCTTTTATAAAAATACAACATACTGCAATAAGTTTTATTTAGGGATTTAATTTATATACCACAAATACTGCTTTTAATATAAGTACAATATAATACAGTTTTATTTATGTAACTGCTGGTGTTCACTTCGGATCATGAACTGAATGGCATGCTGTGCTGTCAAAACTTTTAACAAAATGGCCTCTAGTTAAACTTCTCCAAAGTATAAAATCATGCAAAAATCTACATCCTATATGATACAACCAGTACAATAATTGAAGCCAATAGCCTACAAACAACCTGGACTATCTTCTGAGTTTGTTCCTCAAGTGTCCACAAGTCAGCCATCATTTTCTTTAGACAGAAAGGAAGAATTTCGGTTTTGTCTGCAGAATCTCATCACAACCACTGAAACCAGCAACAACGTGCACAGTTATCAGTCACCAAATCTTCATTACCTAATGCACTTCAGAGCGCACGTTTAGTCCATATTGACAAGTCTGGGGTTAGGAAGTTTTACGTTTTCCTCCTGTGACTACCGGTCGTGCATATTCCACAAAATCATCTATAAGAACAGGCCATGCTCCTAAAAAGAAGTCAAGCAATTCAGAAATGAATGTATCATTATCAGCAATAAATTGGTGTAGTCTCTAAATACAAAGGATCGAAGCTTATTTTGACATTTCTGGCCTAGTCTAGCTTTAACAGGATAAACACTTGGAAAAAGCACATAACTAATAAATTAAACATTTGAATCTCTTCTTGCAGCAATAGTTCATAGTAGGAACAAAAAGTATTTAAGCCATAATCCACACTACAATATTTATAAACATTAGTTGATAGCAAAACCATGGCATTCCTATTAGAGCTGTTCACAACTTAGGAAATATTTCTGTACACAGTCATTCCAAAACAGCGTTTGCAGAATTAGTGAGAGTCTAAACTGCTTTTAGGTTAGTATAAAAATTGCTCATGTAGACATTCTTGCAAGTAGAAAATGATGTATAACCTTGCAGTTAGCAGCACTTTTGTACAAATCCTCACAGTTTCACTGAGACTCTCGTAATATAACAGGTTCAAATAGCACATGCTGTATCATGGTATGGCAGTATCTTTACTTCTATTTACATATTACAGCAAACTAGTTAACTTTGTCATTACTGTTTTGGCAACAAGGGTGACACTATATTTGCAGTTAAATCCCTAAGGGTAAACAAATTAAGAAGAAGGTAGCAGCATGTTCTGTCATTCATTTACAGCAATATTTTAATTCTGCTGTTCCAATTTTTGAAGATAATCAAGTACTGCTTACCTTCTTCATCATAGTTGGACATATCATCTGCAATCATATTTCCAAAATCTAACAAAAGATTCCAAGTATCTTTTGGAATTGATCTTTTATGATGTTCCTATAAAGGAGGAAAAATGGTACTGTTCAATCCAAACTATTTTCAAATTCCACAGGAGTATTTTGTACTGACATACACAGAAATACACATTTTACAAGTGTCTCTTCTTTTTTTTTCCCTTCTTTAAATAAAGTTTAGAGCTTCCAAACAAAGCTACAAAATTGTAAAAAAACTACAAAAAGTGTAAGATGTTTTACTTTTTCCATTCTGCTTTTAGGGTATGTGTCCCTAACTTGTTACAGAAGAGAATAATCCAAATGCACTTTACACTTCTACTTAATGGCATCCATTCCAGGTTCTGGAACTGTGCAACCATGGGTTAGCATTCTGCCATTTCAACTTGAGTCCTTTTTTCCTTACCTCTTTTTAGTTACACTTACCCAGTCTCTCTTTCAACCTGGCTATAGTCACACCTACGCTCTTCCCACTTACTCCCAGACTGCCTTCCGGATCCATCATCTCAGCCTCTCTTCAGCTATTCTCTCCTTCACCATAAGGCATTATCTGCATTTGCTCCACTTCTGTCCAGTGTCCTTTTCTCCCCAGCCTGTCCCATTCTCCACTACCACCTCCTTGTCTGATTTCAAGTATATTCTTTCTGCATCACCCTATCCACAGGTACTAGCTGTCACCCTGGCCAGTTTGAGCAGTACTCCAAAAAAGTTCAGTCCTAGTCAGTGTTCTCTCAGCTTTTAAAGTTAGCACTCCCAAGAGAGAGAGGGTGTGGGGAAACACAACTACTAAGCAGTTGTGAGCCGTAGGATCAAGCCTAGGATCATTCACATCTCCCTTCATCTGTTGATACTGCCATATTACCTGAAGATAACTTCACAGGGAATTAAATTTCAACACCTAGTTCTGATTGGCAGCAAAAAGTTGCAACTGAATGAAAAGACTTGCTCAGTGAAGGGTTGGGTTTTTTGGTTTTTTTTGTGTTTTTGGTTTTGTGTTGTGGGGTGGTTTTACTTTGGTTGGCTGGTGTTTTTTTTAAGCAGTATCACTCTGAAGTATTGAGAGGAACAAAATGCATTTCAAAAATGTGGAACTATGATCAAAATGAGGTTGATGTCCACTCACTCAAGCCAAGTGTCGTATCTTGGCTGCAAAAAATATGACAAGCAAACATACCTTCTGGAAAAGGTTCCTTAAAACAAATGAAACACAAACAAACAAAAAAAACCCCACCCCATCCTAAAGAGTCCTAACTTGCTTTCTTCTTAAGTTGATTTTTTTTTTTTTTAAATCTAAACATTTCTTCTGATGTAAACATTCAGGTTAGATACATGTAGCAAAGGAAGACATTTTATACCAGATCATCTACATTATTGCTTGAAGTAGAGATCCGCAGAACTGTCTGTTGTAACAAACTTGATCACATAGCCAAGTGGGGGAAAAAAAAAATGTTAGTTCTACAGATTTGAATTTGAATGTGTTAAGTGTATTAAGGCAGTTAAGATGTGAAATGTTTTCACAAGTTCACTTGATGAAACTGGTACATTATTCAGTGAATAAAATAAACAGTCCAAAAGTTCAGAAAAAAACTTCAGAAAATATTGCAAAAAGTTACACTTTCCCTATTAAGCATTGGTGGTTATGGCAAAAAAAATGCAGGAAGACTTCTTAATTCACCTAAACTAGAGATAAAAAGATAAATTGGGAAAAAAAAAAATCAAGATAAATTATACATTATGTAACATTATATAAGAGTTTTTTCTGCAAGTACATAGAAATGCAAATGTAGAAACATGGATGAATGAATCAGGTCTTTAATAAGAATACTTTGCAATTTCTAAAGTTTAATTTATGCATCTTTACTCCACTGCCCACAGAATTGCACTGGTAATATAAAACTGTCAAGATCAGTTCACAACTATTATCTAAAAAATGAGTCAAAACAGTTACTCAGACAAGAACTTTCACTTAAAAAGAAAAGTCTCTCAGGTTAAGTCAGTCATAACAGAACTGACATTTTAAAAAGACTGACTTCATACGTTAATACGACAAAAGGCAGAGCATGGTAAAATACATGGTTGACAATAATCACAGTTGTCTTGAGAACAAAGACAACATAGGTTCAATCTACAATCATGGCTTCATTTCATGCAGAAGCTTTCATAAGTAGGAGGATACAGGATCAAGCAAGCAGACCGCTCTATTGCTTTGCTACATCTTTTTTGCATTCTTCTCCATTGGAAAATTATACACAGAAGATTTAATTTGGCTTGATTTAAGACTATTTTATATCACTTTTCAAAAAGGGTAAAGTTTGAAGCAAGTATTACAGACATCCTGTCCTTTTCTTTATTGTAAGCACACAGCCTACAAGCTAGACTACTGTGGATGAAGGCAGTCAGGTAGGAATGCAGGACATACTTACCAACAAAAATTTATTCCAAAGATCTAGAAATTTAAACCTTCCTGACAAGACTAAATTCCAATATGCAATTGCCATTTCTAGATCTGCAAGAGACAAAGCAACATGTAAATATTACAGCACATTATACGTAATAAAACTCTTATGGTTAAACAATTAACACTACATCCAGTATTATGACACAAATGAGTAACCTTCTTTTAAAATCACTAAAAAAATGAGGAACTGTTTTCTACTGTCACTGACCCAAAAGGCAGAAGACAAGCAGTAATGGTACAAACTGCATATTGAACATCACAGTCAAAGACTAAAATCTTTGTCACCATCCAGCAGTGCCAGATTAAAGCTACTTTCAATCTACAGAAACAAATAAAGACATATGCACAAACACAACAAATATTGATAGAAACACAAACATTTAAGTCTGCAGGTGCCACTTCCTCTTAATTTATTGCATTTTAGACACACTTGACATTAAGGGGAATTCAAGGATATGAGGGGATAAAAAAAGATCTGTCTGGAGCATGATAATACTACAGCACCCCTTAGAGCAACAATTCTCTTATTCTGGAATCATTCATCACACACCTACACCAAAGACTGAAAACAGAAGTCCAAGAAAGCATCCTTTATTTTGCACCATGACCACTGATTTGAGAGCAGAGCCCAGCTCCTGCATGCCAACAGGAGTATCCAGCACTGCCACACGTTCAAGCGGAAAAGTAGGAGCAATATTCGATGCAGCATGGGAGTAGAAAGGATATTTTCTTGAAGGCCTGTTTTCATTCTCAACAACCCCCAATACTTAATGGCTTCTGTGCTTGGTCCCACAGGTAACAGCACTAAATGGATACATACTGCTGTGCAACCACAAAATAAACCACAGCCTTTCTTAAACCACATAAAGAATTGTGCTTTCAGTGTAAACTAAGTATAAACAAGATATGAAACTCAATAAAAAGTATTGTCATAGCAGATAAGACGGAAGCTAGACCTCCACCTACAAGAAAGGAGCATGTATTTGAAATTGTATGTATCACATTACAAAGCAAAGGACACTCTGACACCTGAAATCAAGTTTCAAGTCTGAAAGATATGTGCCAGATTCTAACTCAGCCAGTTCCCTAGAGTCTGTATCACAGAGGGCCGGGGCCCAAATGAAGTGCAATAGTTGAGATGTAGAGAAATGCAGTGCACCTATTCCTAGCTATCTATATAGACACAGTAGAACAAGCACTGGTGGCCCTATGATCAGAGTGCTTTTCAGTACGGAACTTGCTTTGTGCCCTAATAAACTTCTTTCAGTCCTTCCTGTCTGTCATCATGCTCACTTTTCACAGAAAATAAGTAGAAGAGAATAGCTAATAGCATTTACTTGCTATTTAGATATGCAGATTATTCATTCCTATCTTATCCCAAATGAAAAACAAAATAAACGGGAAGGGAGAAACCTGAATAATTTTAAGGGTTTCTGAATTTCACCATGAAGTGACCGGCTTTGATCCCATTCACTCAGACTTCATTATGAAGACTCAACCTTTCCAAGTCTATCTTGCAAATCTATCACATGACAACTTTAAGCAAAATGCACTTTGAAGAAAGATACTTTAATAGCAGAAGAGTTTTTATACTCCTGAGGAAATATTCCTTGGAAAAAGGAAGAAGGTACAGGCAAGGAAACAAAGATGGTTAAAGGTGCCACACAAAAGTTAAAAGGGAAAGAACAGGCCACACTTGGCCTCTTGGTTTATTTGTGTATGTGTCAAATTTAATAGTATGTTAAGGTGAACTTGATTATTGCAAAATTGTATTTAACACAATGCACGTGAAATACTATCTTAAGCTGATACTTGAGGGATACATTACATGTGGGTGCAAATTGATTCTCCCGCACAAAGATACAGGGATGATTTGCTGTAACATACAATAAAAGCACATCCTGCTCAGGATGCCACTCTGCAGTGGCTGAAACCTGTCCATGCTGGAGCTGCTCTCTCATTAAGCACAGGGAGGGAAGTCTTGATCTTGGTTAAAATTAGCTCAAGGGAAAAAAAGAAAAAAAAGGTAGATCTTCCTCATCTAGTTCACTACAATCACATAAACCCACCAACTAACACGAGATATTTGAACAAAATCACTAGATGGGACTATCACTTTTTGTAGGAGTTCCAGTTTATGGAATCAAAGTATTTGAGAAAATTACGCTTTCAGGTGTGCTACACTTGTTTGAAGGCATTTCCCTATGTAGGTTGAAAAACTCAGCACTGGAGGACAGAGAAGAGGATTTTTCTGCTGTAAAGGGAAGACATAGTCACACAGGGTTCCAGTTCTGCTTTAGGATGCTGACAGTAGTATCAGTAAACAGTAATGCCGTGGAGTTTGGGAATCTGCTACAATTAGTGTAGCACTAAAAGGTATAAGGGAAAAAAAAGCCTTAGGTCATGGGAGTTCTGCGTCTCCATGGGAAGATGCTTTTGCAAGGCATGGATTTCTTAGGCAGTCTTAGAAATATCTATTTCAATGCTGCATAGATATGATGTCATCATTACAAATAAAATCAAACAACAATTATAAAAATATGCTGGTTTTGTACTCAAAAATACACTTCCCTCATTACAGGCTAATAATGCAAGTTTTATAAATGGAAAGGAAAAGACAGATGCACGAATCTCTGGAAACTAACACCTAAGGAAGGACCCGTTTATAAGAGACTTCACTGCAAACATCCATGTTCATATCCAAAACATAAAATTGCTAAATGGCTAATGTTTAAAGAACATCATAAAAATACTACATCATATACTATACATTATACAACAGTTTGAGCTTTCCCTTCACCCCAAAGTATTTTCAGTGTCAGTATCTAGTGAGTGTTGTACATCGTGCAGCCCCTTCAGTATAATGGCTTTAGAGTCCAAAGTTTTTGCATACACTGAAACAAAACTTCAATATTGAGATATTCGGCTTTCTGGATATCTCGTCTAGGTGTGGCTACATACAGCATCTATAAAGCTTTCTGTAGTAAACCCCTAAGAACTGAGTCACCTAAAAGTGGCACCAATTACCATTACAAAATTATTAAAACTAAAATTAATAGAAAAAAATTTAAATATATACAATATCTAAGTAAAATAAGTTCAAGAAGGAGGAAGAGGTTAGTAAAATAATGTTTTAATTATTTTAAACATTATTTTGCCAAATAACATTTATTATAGCAAACATGTCTTAGTATGTTTTAAAAGGAGCTCTTTACACTTGAATTATTTAAACAATCAGCTTTTCAGAATCACAAGTAAAGCATTTTGCATGCAGTATGATCTATTCTGAACTATTAAAGCCTCATTCTAAAATTGTTTTTAAAAAACCCTCAGCCTCTTCTACCCCAACTGAACAGAAATCTTTAAGTGATAACAAATTAGCACAATTAATGCAGAAGGAGAAATACATTATCAGGATTATTACTTTCAAGATTTGATCAAATGCTTTTCTTGTTAACAAAATATAAATTATTACATTCTTGCATGAATTAAAAAAAAAATCAAATCAAGTTCCTCATCCCTTTGCTATGATTTTGGACAAGGGCAATGAAGTCATTGCACACAAGTAATCAAGGAAGTGAGAAAACAGAAAGATAAATCAGCAGATAGCAAGGAATTGGCTGGAGAGTAGGGTTTATCAGGAACATGAAATGAAGTTCATTTAGACCTGCTGTGCCGAAACAGCACTCTGGGACTGCACCACTCGCTTGTCATCCTCTGCCAGTCCTGCTTTCCAGCTCTCAGACTGCCCTACCAACGGGGCTGTTCATGCAGTCATGTTTGAAGCTGTCAGAATATTAAAACTAAATCACCTAAATTACTGATACAACTTAAAAGAAAAAAAGGCTGAAGGCATTACATTGGCCTCCTAATGACATTTTAAAATCTTTAAGTTGTTTATAAGAATACTGTAATATTAGCCACTGTTGGCCTCATAAGCCTTAGTTAGCATAGTAACTAGGTTCTGTACGTTACGATGGTTTAGAAACAAATAATTTATTTTAATTTCATCATTTGAGATTAACTGAGTGTCCCAGTATTGCCTTTTTCTTCCTTTATTGACGTTCAGTTTTCTTATCAATATTGTAAAGCTGTGCCACTTTATATGTCATCTCTATGAGAGACTCTGGTGAGCATGGACGCTTCTAACAAGCTGCCCAGTAAGTTTTATTCAAAGAGTACTCTCTCAAACTACATGGGCAGCAATTTTTTTTTCCAAAATAGGAGGATGCATTGGCCTTACTCAGTCCATCTACAGACACAAACCAGCAAATTAGTAAAGAATGTAACAAAGCTTGTAGAAGGAAAAGGTTAAGACCAGTTATTAAAGATGAAAAACAAAAAAAAAACCTTGTAAAAATATATTTAGCCTCTGTAAGAGACTGAGCTTCAGCTGTTTTCTTCAGTCACATAATTTGCCCTGAAGTATCATTTGGTTGATATTCTTTGATCTCTTTCCTCTTGTTTTCTTCCTGTGATGATACTTCTGTAAAGCTAAATCAAAAACTACATTGCACAAAATTATTTTGTTTCAATAAAACTCCTGGACACCATGCCAAAACTGATGCAGATGTGGGAACAGTGGAAACTGGTGTCAATCACTTTCAACAATTGGACTATCACACTACCTGATCAACAAACATCAAATGAATATTTGCAAGATTCAGTAAGTTACTTGATTCCTCGTTTCCTCATCTCTTAATGACTTTAATAGTCGTCTTTGGCTTCCAAATTACTAAGAACATGGACACAATAATTAGTTTCTTTCCTAATCAGAACATTGTCGTCTTCTACAAACTAAGTCCACATAGCAAAATAACAAGAAAATACCATCAGGATTCAACCTAAAAACCCTTCACCGAATTGCCAAAAGTTTAGAGAAAAACAGCGCTTATCTGCAATTAGGAGCTCCTCCACAGAAGGAAGAGAGAAGGGGAAAACCAAGTAAGGGTTATGATACAAATACTGGAAGCGGCTGAACCCAGGATCCAGCTGAGTTGGATCCATTGATCCCTGCAAAGCCATAAGTAAAGAGCTTCCCAGTGCTCTGCGTTAGGGGATGCATAATGCAGAGCGTCAGAGTTAAGTCTCTGTGGAGGGCAGGGAAGAGAGGCGAAGCACAGCATGCGGATTTCAGAAGAAATTCCCTGCAGGAATCGGGCAGGGTCTGACTGTGCTTATGAACTATCTCAGCATCTGCCACACTGAAACAGGCTCATTCCACGCAGAAGCTTTCATGTTTATTTTCTTGAGCGTCAACTGCACAAAAGCAGATAAACTGCTTCTGAATGTGAGCTAGGCTTAGAAGAAGGTAGCTGTTTAAACATCAATTTGAGTCCAACCTAATTGTAGCCTGATTGCAGCCAGTTTCAAAATCTTTTTGTCTCTGCAAATTTCTCCACCTACAATACAGATAAACTACAACAGATGACAAAGTTGACTGGATATACATTTCCCAAATAATAGCAAACATGAGTAAAAGAATCAACGAGGCATAACTAGAACTGGTAGTTATGCCACACCTTTTCTGCTACTTATTGGCCTTTTTTCATCAGAGCACCCTGTTCTGTACTAAGCTTCTCTTAAATTGCTGGCATTTTCAGAAAGAAAAATGTGAACAAAAATAAAGCAAGGACCATATACCAGACCAAGGCCATTGAAACACCTAAAATACAGTATTCATAGATCTCTTCCAAAGTAAACATGAAATTCATTTATCGAACTCCCTCCGCTTCTTCCATCCACTCACTCCTACAAACATCCTACAAATGGATCAATCTAATCCTTCATTGCAAACAGAGAAAATCTTGCTAACTAGTTGGGGGGAGGGGGGAAAAGGCAAAAAAAAAAAAAAAAAAGGGAAAAATATATCCTTCCCTAATGTCTAAGCACCTCTTCAAAGAATCTTGAAACACTGCTATGATGAAAGCCAAAGTTGATGTTGCTTCAATTAAAAAGAGCACATTATACTCATCTGCTCATAGAAGATGCAACCTCCTTGAAGTCCACATACCGGATGCAAACATAGTCATTCTTCTGGTCTTGAGGTAATATTTGATTCAATTCTGAATGACCTCCTCATGTATCATCTCTTGCTTGATCCCAGGAAACTGGCAGAGAGAAGGAAGCACAACCTTTTGAGCCAGCAAGCAGGCGAAGGGACCACAAAGGAGTGATGAAGGACCAAGTCTGCTTTTTGTTTCCATGTTGAAAGTCGAAGACCATGAAAGAATGCATTAAGTTCCTCCACTGTGCTGAAACAAACTGTAGTAAACTCCTGAGCATGAGAAATCTCCTGAACATGTCTTGCTGGGACTCAAAGTGAGATCCATTAAGAAACTCACAGTAAGTATCAGGTTCAAAAAAAAAAAAAAAAAAAAAAAAAAAAGAGACAGGAAGACGGAGCTAAAGCTTTGTTTCGAGCTTGAACAGCGTCCTTAGAAATCTGAAATGTTCTGTATACAACATGGCAAAACATCTATAATCCTATTCTTTAGTACACTTATCAACCAAGAGCTAGGATGCAAAATTTCACTCAGGTTGCAGTAGAAAAAGCTAAAACTTGGGAGCAGAAGGTGAAATAAATCTCTCCAAATCTGCACCATGCAAAACTTTAAGATTTACTGTACTAAATATAGTAGTGAGAACACAAGAGAGCAGATTAAACAGACAGGATCACTATTATCCATAATAATTCTTTGCAAAAGTCTCCTGGTGAACCAGACCATAATAAACTGCACCTTTTACATTATCTCAGAATATATACAAACCACTCAGATGAAGTTTAATTTATCTAAATATTAAATCTGCCAGGTTCAATATACAGCCATTGACATGGCACTGCTGTGTTGAACCCTTACTATCTTTTTTTCCTTCATTCTGTACACCACTCAGAGAGCAATAGTCTTAACAGTCATAACCATCCATCTTTTTCTTAGATATTAATCAAATCTATTCAGACATATTTGCAAGACATTTGAGAGTTGAGTCCTGAATAACATTGATCAGAACATCATTTTCTGCTCAAATAAAATCAAGGTAGATCTTACATGATATGCTTTTGCCTCCTGCATCTCACTGCTTCAATGAGCTATCACCTAGGGGGACTGGTACTACTTTTGCTCCTTTAAACAGTATGTGTCCAGACTGAAGCATACTAGTTGACAATATTAAGCTAATAAAAATAAATGGAAATGTTCAAGTTGGATGAGACTATAGAGACAGAAGTCCTGCAGATATAAAGAGAAATAAAAATTCCCTAGTATCATCACTGGAATAGAGACTCCTATAAAAGACAGTCCTATTTCTAGGAATGAATATTGGTGTACCGAACTCTGTGCCTATTTTGGGGCATGACAGAATAGATGTAACTCAATTTATGGGAGAGGATTCTTCCCATCTAATTATGTAAAGGTAGAACTTATTGCATTGGTTTTGAGGGGAACTGTAAACTAAAAAGAAATTAAAAAGCAATGGAAGACAGGCTGTTCTAAAATAAATAAAACAGGAAACTGCGCACACGCACCTGCCCCCAGACCGCTTTCCTGGAGCAAAATCCACTGCATTGTAAAGACGACTGTTGAGTATCACCAAAATTATTCTATCACCAAAAAAGCTTCCAAGAACGGCTTCTGTGCCTTCCCACTCCCTCCCTTACAAACGGCAGCTGGTGTCATGAAAGATGTTACGCATCCTGCTGGTATCTCCCAAAAGAAAAATACACGGAGTTTGGTTTTTTTTTTTCCCTGAGATATGATCCAGGCAAAAACATTCAATGAAAACTGGCAGTAATTTCAGAAACAACATTTAGAAACTCAGTTTGAAAGCACTGGCGCCCAAAGCGAAGCTAGACATGGTGAAATTAATCTCAGTATGCTGAATCAACTTCAAACTGCTACCTACCATCTTTGAGATTTCACAGAGGTCAACAGAGGTTCTAGAAGAACCTCAGTGGGTCTCTGCCAAGCTGGGAGAAAGTAACTTGTCCATGGGGGTCAGTCCTATACCTAACACTGTCCAATACTTAAGTAACTCGGATGATACAACAAAGAAAACTTTAATTTGCAACTTATACAAAGCCTTATACAAAAGTGTAGCATGGCAGAGGACAGGATAAGACTTCAAAACTATTCGGACAAATTGAAAAACCACTTGGAAGTAAATAAGAAAGATTTCATTAGAGAGAAGTGCAAAGTCATATAGCTAGTGGGAATAATTGACTGCAGAAATAAGATCAGAATCAACTGGGTGCATTGCAGTTCTGCAGAAACTTAATAATATAACAGATCACAAACTGCAGACAGTATCAGTGTTATAAATATAAGCAAACTTAATAATGGGATGTACGACAAGGAGCAAAATATCTAAGGCGCACGGAAGATATCTAGCTTGTTCAAGCACTACAAGACAAGAGAAAGTTACATCAATTGGATTGCAAAGGAAAAGAGAGTTGAAAGATACAATCCCAACATCAGAGAGCTGGAAGATAAAATTTGTCAGGGTAGTCAGTTTTACTCAATCTAGAGAGTAAGGGAAGGTACATACGTAGTTGCCAAATATGTAAAAAGTTGTTACTAACTCTAAGGAAACACGTGTTCTATGTATTTACTCTGGATGGGTAAGTATTGAACTGAAGAATTCAGGAACAGAGATTTAAGTTATGTGCTAGAAAAAGAGGAAGAAGAAAAAAATCTGACAATAAGTTTGAGCAAGCACAGACATAGATGTATGAGACCCGCCATCAGAAATTTAAGATTATATTATGTGAAGGCACTGACTCCCAAACTTTTCAGCCAGCCGACCGCTGCCAATCACATTTCAAATCTTGCTGATAACTACTGAAACTGAAAAGGAAGGTTCACAGATTCACAGAGTGGTAGGGGTTGGAAGGGACCTCTGGAGATCACATAGTCCAACCCCCCCTGCTAGAGCAGGATCACCTAGAGCAGGTTGCACAGGATCGTGTGGGTTTTTAATATCTCCAGAGAAGACTCCACAACCTCCCTGGGCAGCCTGTTCCAGTGCTCAGTCACCCTCAGAGTAAAGAAGCTTTTTCTCATATTGAGATGGAACTTCCTGTGTTCCAGTTTGTGCCCATTGCCCCTTGTCCTGTCTCTGGGCACCACTGAAAAGAGTCTGGCCCCATCCTTTAGGTATTTATAAGCATTGATAAGATCCCCTCTCAGTCTTCTCTTCTCCAGACTAAACAGACCCAGCTCTCTTAGTCTTTCCTCATACGAGAGATGCTCCAGTCCCCTCATCATCTTTGTAGCCCTCCGCTGGACTCTCTCTAGTCCAGCGGAACTCTCCAGGGAACTCTCTCTAGTTCTGTCTTTCTTNGGGTACACTCTGTCCCTTCATCCAGGTCATTGATGAATATGTTGAACAAGACCAGACCCAGCACTGACCCCTGGGGCACCCTGCCAGCTACAGGCCTCCAACTAGACTCTGCTGCTTATCACAACCCTCTGGGCCCTGTCGTGCAGCTAGTTCTCAACCCACTGTCCACTCATCCAACCCACACTTCCTAAGCCTGCCTGTGAGGACGTTATGGGAGATGGTGTCAGAAGCCTTGCTGAAGTCAAGGGAGACAACATCCACTGCTCTCCCCATCCACCCAGCCAGCCATGCCATCATAGAAGGCTATCAGATTGGTCAGGCGTCATTTCCCCTTGGTGAATCCATGTTGACCACTCCCAATAACCACCTTCTCCTCCACATGCTTATTGATAACCCCCAGAATGAGTTGTTCCATCATCTTTCCTGGGATGGAGGTGAGGCTGACTAGCCTGTAGTTTCCTGGGTCCTCCTTCTTGCCCTTTCTGAAGACTGGAATGACACTGGTTTTCCTCCAACTCCTCAGGCACCTCTCCTGATCTCCCTGACCTTTCAAAGATGATTGAGAGCAGCCTAGCAATAACATCTGCCAGCTCCCTGAGCACTCATGGGTGCATCCCATCAGGGTCCATGGATTTGTGGATGTCAGGTTTGCCTAGATGTTCTCTAACCCAATCCTCCTTGACCAAAAGAGTCTTCCTTTCGCAAGACTTTCTCTCCTACCTCCAGGGTCTGGGTTTCCTGAGGGCCAGCCCTAGCAGTACAAACTGAAGCAAAGAATGCATTCAGTAACTCTGCCTTCTCTGTATCCTCCATCACCAAGGTACCCACCTCCTTCAGCAGCAGGCCCACATTTTCCCTAGTCTTCCTTTTGCTGCTGATGTATTTGAAAAAAGGCCTTCTTGCTGCCCTTGACATCCCCTGCCAGTTTTAATTCCAAGTGGGCCTTAGCCTTCCTTGTTGCATCCCTACAGTCTCTAACTACATCCCTATATTCCTCCCAAGTGACCACTCCCTTTTTCCACATTTGGTAAGCTTACTTCTTCCCTTTGAGTTTTTCCAGGAGCAGGTTAGTATATATTGCTAGCATAGCACTGAACACTTGGTTAGAAAAACATCTGTAAGGAATGGTTTCGGTAGACATTGATCCTGTCTGGCACGAGGGAATACAATATATAGGCATTTCTCTACCTTTTAAACTGAAAGACCACCTGGCATATAAAAAGGAACCTGTGAATCACTGTATTTCCTGATGTTCTTCAGGGAAGATGAGGCAAAAAATAAGAAAAGTAATAACTGCTGCTTATCACTTCTTAAAACAGCAGAAATACATTCAAAAGAAGTCATCAAATACATATTGAAATACTGACAGAACAATGAACGTGGCTCATAACCAAAGCATCAGTGTTAGGACATTTTAGAGGTACTTCAGTAACTTCTTATTGTTTCAATATGGTAAGATAGTAAACATTAAAAATAATTGTATAAACGAGTCTTCTTTGCCTATCACAGACATTTTTCTGGTGAGCTCTAGTCTCGTGTTATTTCTGTTTAAAAAAGATGTGTTAGCACTTAGCCGGAAGGCTCCAACAGAAGGACCATTTTAATTATGTCTTCTTTTATAAAAAAAAATTATATTAATAATCTCCTAAGAATAAGAATGTCCCATTTGTCACCAGCACTATGTCAAATTTGCTTATTTTTAAATAGGCATATTCATAGGTCATGTGTATACCTAAGAATAAAGCAATATTCTTTTAGCCTACAGATCACCCCCCTGAGTGCAGCAGCTACCAGGCTTGGTGATTTCAGCTCTGAGTATACTAAGAGGAAGCACTGGATACTTCACACCCCATTTAAAAAAAAAAAAAAAAAAATCACATTGAAATATTTTGTAATTGAAAGTCAGAAAATAATTCCTTTGATTATTTCTATTTCATTAATTAAAACCATTCACTTTTATCCCTACTTTCCACAAACTTACTGACCTCTTAGTCTTCCAAGTCATAATTCAAACGTGAATGTATGGGAATGAGTAGGCAAGCACTATCGTGGGAGCACGCCACATCACCAGAAGTAAGCGGCTAGGGCAGTAGCTTAGCAGCATCCTATACTTAGGTAGCGCTGCATGTCATCTAATGTGCATGTGGGGAACAAGGGGAGGTCAACACCTGTAGATGACCTATACAGAGATTTATATCAGCTCATTTGGTAGCAAATCTAACTGTACATTCTGTTTAACTATCTGGACTGAATTAATAAAAGCATGTTAAGCCAAGAGTCCAAACTTAATGGGAGAGAAAGACACTGTACGTGGATGCGATAAAGTCCCGCGTCTCATTGACAATAGGGCACATTGTCATCGGGACACAAACATCAAACACTTCTGCATTAGCTGTGGATAGAGGGAGAGAAGACGGACAATTTTGCATTCTGGGAGGAAACATATAGTGTATACGGAGAAGTGGATGTAAAATAAAAAAGCACCTAAGCCTAGATTAAATGTAGCTGAAGCAACTAGAATTCTCAGCTCATACAGACACTCCTGTAAGATAACTGACTGAATTTTTTTACTTGCTGAACACTTTGCTGAAAGAGAACAAACATAACTCTTAGAATAATGGGAGCAGGAAGCAGTAGGTTGTAAACGTCAAGCTGTAAACTTATTTTTTCCCCTCCATCTCTCTGCTCCACTGAATATAACAGCATTCCCTGAAAAGATTCCAACTCCAAACCTACACAGTGTCAATTTTTATTTTGTTAAGCTATCACTGACCTCAATCACCCAAAAATGTAGTATTAGTCAATATGCTTGTTCAGCACCCTTTTTCTACTCGACCTATAGTGATCCAAGTTTACACCAGACAGAAGTACGGTGTTTCTCCACTGAAATAAAACCAGTGTCACCTGCTTATATTTATTTACTATCTAGAATCATTTTAGCAGAACCAGAAAGAGTCTGATGAAAAACATCACCAAAATACTGCCATGTAAGAACAAAGCACTACTTGAAAATAAGAAACGGTATTACCAGAATTATTAAAATTCCTGAAAACTGAAATCAGCAACAGTTCCAGACAACTCTTTCTACAGTTTATTTTAAGCTTAACTTTAATATTTGTACTTTTTACTTTCTCCTGCTAATACTTCAACTCTTAGTGCAAGAAGGCTCTTAGGTGTTCTATTGCCAAAAAGTACCATTCTTACACTACACAGAAGACAGACTTAAAATGAGAAGGCCTCCATACCAAATAAACAGAAGTAATGGAAAGCAAGCAAGTTTCGTTTTTCCTCCTCATGTCAAAAAAACCAGAACATTCAGTTCCATAATCTGGGTTGGGCTGCCTTCCCTCCTTCCCTCTTTGTACAGGCTTAGGCAAAAAGCTTTTGAGACATGTTTCCCAAGTACATTAGTTTTGTGTTGGGACTGAGCCAACTAAAACAGGAAGCCATCTGTAATATTTCTTTAGGTATCTCACAAATTCCAACCTCAGCCATAACTGACTTACCTTCTCCACAATCTGAAAGTACTAGGCTTTTTAATGAAGAGAGGTAAGAAAATGAACAACTAGCTAAGGGACTTGACTTCCAACCACCCTCACAGAACCACTACAAGACTATTTTGGTTGTTTGTCTGGAAAGGTGGCATGAGACCCATGAAAGAGTGATACGTGTAATGAAAAAGTATTAACGTGCTTGCCAAGTAACGCAGACACAGAGTTAAAGTGGCTGTGCTAAAAAAAATAAAACAAACCCAGTTCCTCTTACCATGGCACAAANAAAAAAAAAAAAAAAGACAAAAAAAACCACTAAGAAAGACAAGAGATATTATTCAAAGTAATTCCCAAGAAAGAATATGGAACAGACGTGTCTGGTTGAGAAGGTCTAAATCAATATTCTGCTCCTCCATCTCACTCCTCCTCCAACAATTTTTGAGAAAAAGTATTAACGTGCTTGCCAAGTAACGCAGACACAGAGTTAAAGTGGCTGTGCTAAAAAAAATAAAACAAACCCAGTTCCTCTTACCATGGCACAAAAAGAACAGTGATGACGGTACAGTGCTATTCTACACTCAAGACAGTTAAATTCCTTCCTACACAGTC
This sequence comes from Aramus guarauna, assembly GCA_013400195.1. Lineage (NCBI taxonomy): Eukaryota > Metazoa > Chordata > Aves > Gruiformes > Aramidae > Aramus > Aramus guarauna. The sequence goes on along the minus strand of VXBL01007663.1, from coordinate 74,367 downwards.
TCTTTTGAAAGTGGACATCAATTTGAAAAGATATCAGATTTCATCTTACACTTTTATTCATCTATTCATAAACTATAGATATTTTTGATTTGAAGAGAATAAAGCATTGGAATTTAAGTAATGTATCCATTTTACTCCAGCAATACAAATCACGGATTGGGACAAATCTCAAACTTTATAGAGAATAATAATCTAATCCTTTATAAACTGTATGCCTTTCTCTATTCACTAGCTTTGAATCAACTCCATGATATTCATTTTTCTAAACTTTACGTAAAAACCGCAAGCTAAAACTAAAAATTCTTTGAACAATAACAACTTTTGCCTCGAGCCTTCTCCCTCTTGTTAAGCCAGTATGGACATCTCATTTCAGTTCTGTTCTGAACAGCACTGAAAACAGAAGGACCATACTAGCTCAGCCTTTGTTAAAAACAATTATGACAGGTCTTTAAGAACTGCAGGAACTTCCTTTGACAAGAGGAGAGAGAATGTCAATACTAGCAGAAAACCTCATTAAATTATCTGTACCAAGGGGACATTAAAGAATAGATTAATTGAAAGAAGATGGGAAAGGCTAGAAGTCAGTGAAAGAAATCAATAATGAATTTACTATACATTCATCAATGAGAAAACTGAATTACTGGAAGTATTTGGAATTAACTTTACTGTCTGTAGATATTTTCTTGATTTTTTTTCTACTTACCTAGACCTTTTTGTCCAGGGTTTTTAGCAAAGTTAAAAGTAAACTGATAAAAATCTTTGAACTTTGTTGGATCCTTTAGCTCTTGTTCCAGTCTTGGCAATAAAGCTTTTAATTTTTCTGTGGTGTCACACCTGTTCAAAAGAGGTTATATTGCTTGTAAATATTTTTTTTACCTTTTTTTCTTCTTCTCTTTTTTTTATACTTTCTAAAGTTTAAGTTTCAGAGCAAAATAAAACAGTAGTTAAGATAAAAACCACTATTTCAGAATAGCATTTTTAAAAATAAAAACACTCATATACCTTTACTAAATGATTTTAAGTGGGACATTATATACAGACATTCATTAAATACACAACCCAAACAGGATGCAGTGATTTAACTTCTTTGCTTGGTCTCTTCATGAGTTTATGAACTCAAATCATAGATGTTATTCTGTTACAGAACACATAAACCTCACTGAAACCTGCTATCATTTCCCCTTTTATAGCTGTTGTAACACAAGAGTGTACATTTTTGCTTTAATCTAGATAGAGCGGGGGGTAAGTAACGCCTATCCAAATTAAAAGCATACTACATTTACAGTTAGTGTTAACATTAGAGGACTTTCCAACAAAAAATGAACTATTATTTGCAGTCACGCTCTCCCCACCATAGAACACTTGTGGATAAAATCTAGGAAAAAGATAAGCCTTTGACAATATCTCGAAGGCTAACAAACCATTTAACAGCCTGGCACAGGTAAACTAAGGTAGAATCAAGTTACTGAGATTCTAACAGAAACATATCCCTTAATAACATAAAACTGGAGCATTTTCAGTGAAAGCACCTGAACTGACAAGATGCAATTTTAAAAGAAAAAGTTTTCCCCATGCCAAGGAATCAAAATGAATATTCAAGGTTTATAGGATATTACCAGTATTTTGAATTGTACCTAGAAACTCAAAGAGAAGGAAATAGGTTTCAAAGAAGCAGCTGTCATAACTACCATCTTGCATTTGCAAGTTCTCAGTAGCTAAATGTTTGTATTTATTCTAAAGACTCAAGAATGATTTTATTAAAGGATGGATAACTACAGCAAAATCCATAACATGCAGCTGCAGTTTTAACTGTCTTGCATGGTACAGGTAAAAATAAGTCCCCTTCTGGCCTCCAGCAGTACCTGCTGGAGAAAAGATAAAGAATTCTGCCAACAGTCTTCAAGTGAGAACTTCACTTTCATGGGGACTCAATCTAGTTAACAACAGGGACAAATATCATACCTTCCCATGGGTATCCTAAAGATGCTATAGGTACTAAGCCTCAGGGAATTTCTCTTCATTCAAATCTTCACCTATGTTCAATGCTAAAAACCACAGACACTGCACCTCCCGTATGTAACAAAATCATTCCAAATTCTTAATGTGCAGCACATCAGCAGCAAGCAGGTATGATAAGATTATGCTCCCAAGAACACTATCATGTGTGTTGAGCGGAAAGAGATAAAAATCTCAGACCTCTGTGGAACTGCATCAATCTTGAGGACATAGGAGCAACGTGACAATAAAGTTACAAAACAGAATCCAAGCCAGAAGCCACAGGTGGCTTAGCAAAACCTTTTTAATCAGTGACATTAAAGACTGCCAGCCTGTACCCAAAGGGACAAAATAAAGCAGTGGACTGCAGGTGATATCAGAAGTTATTTCATCACAGTTTCTGAATACCCTTACCTAAAAAGGAAAGCTTAGAAAGAAGTCAATACCCGATGAGGTCAGTAACAGCAGACTGCTAGGACCCCTGCTCAAGAAACAATCACCACATTTGCTAGAAGTTGGTCTATTGTAGAAAGGTATTGATAAGGTGCCATTCTAAGATCAAATGAAATTATTTAGTTACAAAAAATATGCACAAGTAACAAACTTTAATTCTCCACCTATCTAATGCAATCTGTTTTTAAAAAAAAATCATTTTGAAACCTCTGTATATTAGAAATACTGCATCTCTTCCAAGGAAAAGTAATACACAAAATATTATTTTATGGTGATAAATGCTTGACTTCATTGCTAAACAGAGGCAACATGGTTTAACCTTGAAGTCCATTATCCAGAACAGCTCCATAATCCAGGAAGAAAAAAAAAAAAAAAAAATTATCAGTTACATCACAGTCAGACTAAACAACCTTTTCTACTACCAATATCCTCATTTTTATTTCAATTTCTTATAGATACTCTGTACAAATATGAAGTATCTAGTATACAAGGCAATAAAATTGATTCGTAAGACTGGTAACAAGAAAAAAAGTCGCATTTGGTGGTGATAAGGTAAAGGGAAAGAATCGAAGGTTCTTTTCTGCTTTCCTCTTTCTTTTCTGCTTTAACACTAACAACATTTTTTTCCTTCATACATCTCCAGTGACTTTCAGCTTTTAACAGCACGTGGTCCAACTCAAAACCTTAGCACAAGTATGTCTATGTTTATATGAATTGCATGAAAAGATCAGCATATCTGTCTGTCTTCCTTGCCATACAGGTAGGAATTCTTTTGCTTCACCCTTGCTGCAGTCATTGGTAAGGTTTTGCAGTAGAGCATCAGTTTAAGGAAGATGAGACACTACAGGCATTTAACACCTGTTAAGCTTGGCACCAGCCTTACCAGCTTTTTGAAGCTTCACACATAATTCAATTAAAAATGTTTTAAAGAGAAACCGAGCTCAGGCCTTACATTATGAACTATGCAGCAATAGATACTTACCCCAACTCTGTCATGCCATCCACAAATTCCTTTTTACTGAATTCACATTGAGTAGCTGCCCTGAACTTCCATGCTACAACCAGAACACTGATACTGGCAGGGTCCAGGCTTAAATCATCACAGAACTGTTGAATCCCATCAATGCCAATTTTATTTTCATCTTGTGGGTCTGCAGTTCAAAATACAAAGAGGAGAACTGTAATTATTTACAAAAAAAAAAAAAAAAAAATCATCTGCACAGCTTTGATATGCTGCATAACACAGGTCTTTGTTTTTCCATCAGCTGCACCAGTGCCTTCACTTGAAATCTAGTTACTTTTAGAAGTACCTCAAAAAGTATCCGTAAACAGATTAAGTATTCTGCAAACTCCCTAGGAACTGCTTTGCAACTTTTTCCTAAATTCATCAGCTAACATTAACAAAACAGTTTTGTCTTCTCTCCACAATGCTCTATGAAAGATCTGAATGAACTGAGGAGATGCCTGACTACATCTAAAACCAGTAAGACTGACAAACACGTGCATGAAAATGTACATTATATTTATTGGTTAGCATGTATTAAACTTTAAAAGAAAACAAAAGAACCCCACAAAAAACCGAAACCAAACAAAAATATACCTACCAAGTGAGCCCACAGATTTTTTTTTCCTGATAGAGACATATGAGAATCCACTACAACTGTTTAAAAACCACAATTACCTCAAACATTTTTGGCTTTTAACTAGAAGTCAGGGAAATCACCAAAACATTGCACAAACAATGCCTTAGCACAACAGGGTCTTAAGCTAAACAATACAACTTAGTACAACTGCAACATAATATTTCCTAAGCTTACTACCTTTTTGAATGTCCCAACCACACTTAGTAACTACCTAGGTAGATGTCACTGTAAGAGATCCATAACTGTAACAAAATTTTCTCTCAAACCCCCCACCCCCCCCCAACAAACTAACACCCACC
>VXBL01007663.1:49207-64531 GCA_013400195.1 Aramus guarauna | reverse complement strand
GAGCCGCTGCCGGCCCCCCTCCCTGCCGCAGGTGAGCGAGGCGGAGGGAGGAAGCAGCGCCCGGGGCCGGCCGCTGTCTCCGTCTCCTTCCCCTCGGCAGCCGGGCCAGCACTGAGGTGGGCACTGGGCGGTTGCCGGCCGGGGCGGGGGAGGAGGGGGGCACGGGACAAGGTGGGGGCCGCGAGAAAGCGGCGGCAGGTTTGGTCCTACCGCCGCGGGGCCGCAAAGTTGAGTGCCGCTGCCGGGAGCGCCGGGCGGGCTGCGGGGCGGCCGCCTGCCTTTCTCCCTCCCTCCCTCCGCCGCCATGAGGGGGCGGGAAAGGAGCTGGTCGTACCCGCGCTCTCCTGATCTTCCTCCGCTTTCCCCCTTTCCCCCGCCTCCCGGCCTTCCCCAGGGAGAGGTACCGGCAGGCGCCGCCCGGAAGCCGGCCCGCGAAGAGAGGCGGCGGCGCAGGGAGCTGCCCTCCGGCGGCCATCGCTCTCAGGTGGGTGCGTGCCGGGGCAGAGGCGCCCGGGGAGGGGCGGCAGCGGCCGGCGCCCTCGCCTCGGCTGCCCTGCGCGTCCCGAGAAGGCGCTTGTGGAAGGATCCGCAAGCGTTTTGGAAGAGAGGGTGGGGGTTTGCATCGGAGGCAAGCTATCGGCTTGATGTAATCCGGTACTGCGGTATCGTGCTCGGGAAGGGAAAACCGGGAAGATGAGCTGCAATCCATCAGATTAACAAACTGCTTAAAAGGAACTCCGAACGACGGGAGTTCCCTCTAATTCGGTAAATACCGGTGCATGGAGAGGAGTGTGGGACTTTTTTCCTCTTCGTTTGCGCTCTGATGCACATAATACGTTTTGAGATGTGAGGTCATCATTCCCTTAAGAGCCTTTGAGCACTGCTGCAGGTGCCACTTTTCTAAATAGTTTTTGTTAGCCAAGTAAAAAAAACCCCTGAAACAAAGCTATACTGTGTCTGACCTGTGGTGGTGAGTTTACACAGTGCGACAGTGGGCAAACTTACCAGTATAAATCTCTGCTCAGAATTTAATTATGTGGCTTGATGTTCCACGTAAGACATGCAATAGAGTGGTTTACTCACCTCCATGCAAATGGAAGCTTGAATATACACTAGGCATTTTCTTCTCCCTCTTTCTTGCAGGAATAGGTTGTAATATAGTCAGCAAAGTCTCTCCCCCAAACACATTAAACAGGAAGAGTATTATTTTGTATACATGAAGACATAGCACTCTAAAATTTTGCCAGGTGGTGGGGATTGCTGTTTTTTTTTCCTGATCTCTTAAAGTAAACCCCATAGCTTCATCAAAGTTCTGAAATATTTCTACTTCATTATTTTATTGAAATAAGCGTGATGTAGAAATGCTTTTGCTACTTCAATTACACTTTTGGTTCTTAATTTTAAATGTTGTAGTGCTTCGTGTTGTTAAACCTTAGCCTATAGTCAACTGGTGATAGCTAAATACTTTGGCTTGCATTTCATGCATTGAAAAGAAATCAACCAACCCGCAAACAGGTTTTTCTCAGTTCTCTGAAACAGAAATTGGAGGGCATTTTAAAAATGAAGGTAGTGCGTGGCTGTGCTTGCCATCTTCTCTTCCCATTCTATATATTGATGATGGCTGGCTTGGGTATTTGTGATTGCGGCTGCTACTGCATTATGGGGAAAGAAGATTCTCTCTTAGGTAGACTGCTTCCAGATGACTATGTCCATATGTTGGTTCCTGATTAAGTCTGTTGGCCCAGAGATAAAGATTGCAGCTAAAGTTTTAGGCAAATATCTGCTCTACTGATGATCTACTAACATGTAGTGTGTGTTGTGCCATGCTTCAGTGATGAATGTACGTTTTGTACATACATCTATACATTGTTATCTATAGCTTTGTGGTGTTTTTTGTCGATTTTGGTGGTTTTGGTGGGGGTTTTTATTAAGAAAATGTAACTTTGTTATTTTACACTAATGTCAGTAGTTTTTTGTGGGATCTGGGGGAAGGAAATTGGTTCATAGTTTTGAAATTCTACCCTGCTTGGTCTTAAAAGCAAATATAGTAGTTTAAATATAGATCTTCAAATAGCTTCTGGGAAAGGAACTTATGAATGAATTGATTTTACTTTTAGTGTTCTTATAACCCTATTTTAAAATCATGAGGATCAATAATTAGCTTTGAAGTAAAATACCTCAAGGCCATGCAGCCTTTCAGGTGAAGATCTTTGATCCAAACTAGTACTGCTCAGAAGTCCAGGAAGTTTTGCTGTTACTTCTTTACTGTAGAAATGTTTTTTTCACAAATATGACTTATAATGTAATCTGTTTCAGTTAAGCTTTTTTTTTTTCATTATATTTTGTATAGTTGAGTGTGTTAATGCTTCTGAGGCTGTATAAATAACAAGATTATTATAATTTTTTAGGAAAGATTTGAAATAATACAAGCGGTTTGCTGATAGATAAGAAGAATGAATTCTGGTACTAGGTTGAAGTATAGCCCGTGGCATCGCAGCTTAATATTTTTAATGGCTTTTCTCTCTTCTAAGAAGCAGTACAGATGACTACCATGTGATATGACTAGATTTCCCATTCAGTGTTTTTAAAACAAGATGACCTCTAGAAAATACTCAAGGGGAAAAGAAAAATCTATCAATAACCTTAAGCTGTTTCTTGGTTTTGGTAACTGTTGACTGAAGGAGACCACATACATTCTGTTAAAGAACATAATGTAGGATGCAGTCTCAGGTTTGTTTTCTACATTTGTTTGATGGAATGAATGACCCAACGTTATCATGTTTGATAACTGATTGGTACTATCTTGCAGCATGGTATGCATACTGGAGATGTGGAAACCATGTAGCAGGAAGCTTTGAGCAGTTGTGGATTATCAGTTTCTCCCAACAGCAATAAAACGTGAAGAATGAAGGTGACTGGATTTATTTCCCTATGGACGTTGGTTTCACTGCCTTGTGGCCGGTTAGCAAATCCCGCAGAACATGAAGATGTAGTAAAGCATGCCATAAAGCTGCACCGTGGGAAAGGAGCTGTTATCACTCAGAGAAAGCAGTGGGTGTTGGAGAGCTGCAGAAAACTGTCTGGTCTTCTTCGCCAAAAGAATGTTGTTCTCAACAAACTAAAAAATGCTATAAGAGCAGTTGAGAAGGATGTGGGACTGTCAGATGAAGAGAAACTTTTTCAGGTGCATACCTTTGAAATTTTCCAAAAGGAGCTAAATGAAAGTGAAAACTCAGTCTTTCAAGCAATCCATGGCCTCCAGAGAGCTCTACAGGGTGATTACAAAGATGTTGTAAATATGAAAGAAAGCAGTAGACAAAGACTGGAAGCCTTGAGAGAAGCTGCTATTAAGGTTAGTTCCCCTATCTTTATTACTAGAGTTTTAATATTATTCTTGCAACTTTAATTTTATTATGGCATGGTTTCATTCTGTTTTAATACAAAAAGTGGACCTACATAAAACTGGCAATGTTCTACCATTTAAAATGGATTTTGAATGGAGTATTTGTTCTCATTAGTAAAATTAGAAGTAATTCCAGTGTAGAGCTTAGAATTTACTAACAGTCAATAGTTCTTATTTCAAAACAAAGCTAAGCCTAATCATAAGACCTATGGCAAGTATAATGTTAAAGGGACAGGAATAAAAGAAGTGAGTCAGTGCACATTGCACAGTTGCACTAGATAAACCAGTGGGGTTATCAGAGTGGAAATAATGCCATAAATTGCCAAATGCTAACTGTTTTTTCCACTTTAAATGACAATTAGTCAACCAAAATCTACAATTTAAACAGAATGACTTCTTGCCTTTTATTTCCATATTCATATAGATGTGGGTAAAGTGGACATGCAAAATATGAGATGACTAGATTTTCAATCTCAGTGTAGCACTCCTAGCCTAAGAAGCACAGCTTTGAAAAACAGTGCTTCCAAGAAAAAGCTGGCTGAGATAACTTTACCAGGAAAAGCACAGATGAGTAACAGTTGAGCACAAATACTCCATGGAAAATTTGAGTTCCCATGTCAATGCAGACCTGTTAGGGTGTGCACAATCTGCCACTGTCTAGTGGACTTGAAAGTGCTCGGACTGTGTACTGAAAGTCTCCCATTGAGAGAAAATGTCATAGAATTGATTTGGTATTTAAATTGCTCTTTTCCTTGCTCTACCCCTCAACCACTGGAGGAATATTAAGAATTATCTTTGTTCTCTGCTTTCTAAAATAAGAGGCTGCCCTTGTGCAAGGAAGCAAGAGAAGGAAAAAAAAATGTGATTCAGATATAGCATCTGAGCTGGGAGAATATCTAAAGGGCGTTTGTGTGAGAGATATGCAGATCTTAACAGGTGAAGGCGGCAAGAGATTGTGTGCAAGAAAGGTATGTGGTGAATTGTGGCAAGAAAGGCTGGTGGAAGTAGCAGTGAGGATGCAGACCTTGGAGACTGGTCTGTGCAGTGAAAACAAAGACTGAATTATGACAAATTTGGATAGGGAGTAGCTTGGATCTAGGTGTGTGCCAATGAAGTGATCAATATGACTTTGATACTGGCACTTAATGGTACTGCCAGACTCTGCTGCATAGAAGTGGTAGCAACTGCCATGAAAATTACTTGATTTTTTCATCTTCTTTTTTTTTTTTTTCCTCAGAGCTCTTAAAATAGCAGCAGTGAAACTGTCCAAAATCTTCTAATTTACCTAATTCTTGGCAACATTACTGTACAATATTGAATTAATCTATCCTTGAACCTAAGAATGGTGCTGCTTCATTTTCCCCATAAAAGAATATCTGTGTCTATAATGATGTGTTTTACATGTGCATCCTGTCAAAACTTTACTTGTACAAAGGTGGATTGTGTAGGCTTTTTTTTTTGTATTATCTATCAAGATATTTACTTGGATGAGCAATCTTTTACATCCTTCCTTATGTCATGCACATTATTATGTAAACAGAATATTTGTTGTTGTAACCTTACAATTGTTACATAAAGTGAAACAACGGATAGTGGGGAGATGCATGCCAAAAAGATGAAAATTTTTTTGGTCTTGTTCTTACTTCAGAAGACACACTTTAAATCCAATTTTGTTCCAGTTTCATTTTACTGTAACGATTACTTTGTTGGTGTACTCACAAGACATACTTTCCATTTTTTTAAACAGCGATTGAATGGAAAATACAAGTTACTGTAGAGGGTGTTGGACTCTTTCTGTCATTTTATTTCTATTGATTTGAAGTATTTGGAAGTCTTTAGTGTTGGGATACGTATGCATGTCTGTTGCATTTCTTGCTGGTTCTGCTGCTGGGAAAAGGTATAGCAGAATCATTCATGGTGGTGGGGGGAGGAAGGAAGAAGCGCTGAAGATAGCTTCTGCCTTCCTTTTCTCCAGGAACCTGTGTGGAGGTTCGGGAAAAAGCAACAAAATCTTACCCAGTTCTAATCAGCTTCTAATTTCTTGGTGCCTACTACTCAGACATTGATGCAAAAAATAACTCTCAAGTAGTGCAAAGATGCATCCTCTTCTGAATGTGCTTTTTTCGTCCCTGCGCAAACAGTAGAGAGCAACAGCAACACTGCCTTCTTAACCAGCATTTCCCAAAAGTCTGGCTTAATCTTACTTCATTTAGCTCATGTGTTTCTTGGTGTTCCAGTCTCCTGTTTAATGCACAATCCTTATCTGTATTACCTTGCTTAAAAGACTGTTTGGTATGTACCTGATCAGATGTCTCCATTCCCAGCATGAGTTGCAGAACACTGTTTGTACTGTGATGCACTTCTGCTTCACATGAGGCAGGCTGTTTGAGATAATGTGTCTCTTTCGTGGGCACCATTCTCTGCAATTGTCCCACTCTACTGCCATGACACTGGTCTGTAAGTGAAAACAGAGATGTCACTTTGATAGACTACAAAACTCTTTGTCTTCATTAATTAAAGGAATTAAGGACTTAAACTCAGATTTTTCAAAGCTCTTCTACCTTGCTTTTCAGAGAAAGTTAACTTCTTGCAAATTAGAGCCTTCTTTACTTTTCTGCAGTTTACCTCTAACTCTGTTCAGCCAGTTTGTCTCAGCTGACAGAAGGGACTGATGAGCTCCTTCCACCCAAAACCCATTCCATTTTTGAGGGGAAAGAGTCTAGCCCTTATCAATTCCATCTCACGTTCTAAGTTGTTGCTGACTGAGGAAAGAATCTGCAGCTCATATGGGGGCTGTTTTTTACATTTTTTTTCAAGCAATGTCTGCTAGCACAGAACAACAGATAGGAAATGTTTTTCCTTGAGGTTTTATGAAAGTGTCTCCTGCATAAGAACTAAAGCAGTTGAGATTGGGCCAAACACATTAATAGTTGCGTTTTTCCCAACTCCAGTTATTTTGGGAACTGGGTAATTTTCATCATGCTGGTGTAACTATGGTAATTCTAAACACCAACAGAGAAGAGCCAGCAATTCTGTGGTTTCATCACAACCAGAGGTATTTATCTGACTCTGAGGGTTTTTAAAAGAGTTAAGCGACAGTTACAGGCTGTACTGAACATGCTCTTGTTTTGGCATCAAGGAATTGATTACGTTACATGCATGTTCTTGCAGGTTTCAAGGGGCAAAATATCCATCCACACGTGTGTGGAGGAGGCGACGCTGCAGTTATTTAACCATAGGAATTTAGGACCATTTTAGATGCCTAGATTATCTAAAATATTTGGGGGAGGGTATGCAGATAGAACATAAGTCTTCCTTAGCTTGTGTGTTTTATCTGATTTCCGACTGGGTGTGGCAGGGCATCTAAAATAGAGACAGAAACTTGTGTTTTCTGGGAATTCAGTCTGACCTGTATTGCTTGTATTTTTTGCCTGGTCTGTTTTTTTTTCCCCTTGGTAATAATACTGGCTCTCTTAAAGAACAGACGTAGGGTCTCTCTTCTAAATATTCTCAGCATCCTGCATCTAAGTGAAAGGAAGAAGCCTGCCATTGCATATGTTTCTTAGGTGTCCTCTCTCTCAACCAGTGCATCTTTAAAAGAATGTAGGCATGTGAAGTAAAGCATCTTTCTTCCAAAAACCCCTCAAATTATAATCTGCCAATACACAAAATATTATGTTTGGTTATTATCTTGGTAACCATGTAGAAGGGGCAGTGTTCAGTCCAATCTAGATCAGTAAATAAAACTTTTCTAGTTCTCTTTTTGAACCTGAAATATTCAAAGATAAATGAAACATCAGAACTTTATCAGGAAAGCTACGGAAATATTTTTACACCATATCGAACCACATCAGCATTTTTTTTCTTTTCTTACTTCTGAGCCTAGAAATGGATTTCAGAAGTCATTAGTGCCGGTTCATAAGAGGCCCAAACTGAAAACATGAACAAAGTCAAGTATTTTACTTGTGATAGGAAAAATGCTTCTTGGGAAACATAAACAAGAACCTCGGCCAGAGTGCTTGACTGTTCATCTGTACTTTCCCAACTGCTTTTATTTTTTTTTTTTAGCTGTTTCCACAGTTATTGTAGTTTTTGAAAACCACATACAGACTTCTTCCCATGTTTATAAAATGGCTTATTAAGATTCATTGTGTTTTCCTTCCAATTTGTTTGCTGTAGCTAGTGTAGCTACACTTCCAAGTTTATTATGCTTCCCTGCTAAAGCACTGAGCTCTAAACTTTGCTTAGCTCTGAAATGTTTCCTAGAGTTCCTCAAAGTAATTCCTTTCCTGTATTTTCTGGATCATAACCTTGGGGCAGCTCTACTGTTTAATGGAATAGAAAAGGCAATTGGTGGATATTTTTTGTTTGGTTGTTTATTGGTTTTCTTGCCCATTTCCCCCAATGAAAATTGGCACAAGAGAAAGCAATCTTCAAATACCATTATAAAGTATATATTGCTTTTGCAATTCCACTCGTAAGATGGTTTGTGTCAAAATAAGCTACACTTATGTCAAATATTTTCCTGCTTGAAGGGCTGGCCAGCACTTTATCTGTGTGTTGTAAAATTCAACAGGAAGAAATGGAATATGTCGAACTCTTAGCAGCAGAAAAACATCAGGTTGAAGCCCTTAAGAACATGCAGCATCAAAACAAAAGCCTGTCAATGCTTGATGAAATTCTAGAAGATGTCAGGAAGGCAGCTGATAGATTGGAAGAGGAAATAGAAGAGCACGCTTTTGATGACAACAAATCTGTAAGTGATGTTTTAGACTCAGTCTTTTCAGTGGTGTGCATTTACTTTTGAGTTGATAGTTGTACTGTATGGGTGTTTCTCTTGCATTAAATATTTGTTAGGATTTTAGTCACTAATTTAAAAAAAAAACAAAAAACCTTTGGCTCTGCATTTGTTTTTGCTTCCGTTTCGTCAGAAAACAGTATTCAGTGGTAGAATGATTGCTTGTTAGGAGTGAGCAAACAGGAATAACTACTCCTTTTTGCTACTGATTTTTGTGTTTTTGATTTGAAAGTCCTCCCTACAGCTGCCACTTTGACTGTGACAAGCATAGTCTGTCTTGCTGATAGAGCCCATGAGTTATGACATCTCAGTGGTGGTGGTGGGTACTGTAGTATTTAGACTTTGCAGGATATGGAGTTACCATGTTAAGCGTAGTCTCCACTTTTTCATTTTGTTGAGAAAGTTATGAGAGAAGAAGAATCCTTGCAGTTAGTTTTCACAGTCGGAGAAAAGATATATTGTTCAAGGTAAGGAATTGAAATGTGCTTGTGGTGTTGCTTTCTTCCACTTCTGACTTACTCTGCTTTTCCTACCTTGACCTGTTAGCAGTGTTCATTGTTTCTGTGTTGCATGATGGACAGTATCTCTCAGGTAAGGCTGTGTGTATTTGAAACTGGAGTATGTCAGTTTATTCTAGTGTCCCATTGTGCCATCCTTGGAGACTGACTCTCTAAATTGGTTCCATTTGCATAAACATGGGTTGCAATTTTAGTTGGCTTTTGCTCTTGAAAAGTTTTTGTTTTGATTTGCAAGTTGACTTCTGAGGCAAACATAGCTCTTGAATTCTGCTGAAGAGGACAAATGGTTGCTCGGCAGGAGAGAGCCAGGACATTTCTGTGTAATTGTACTCCATTGAGAGAAAGCGAAACCAGCTTTTTATTTTGTATACACCCGATCGCAGCAATTGTACCTAGTGGGAATCTTACCGAGCAGTACCAACAGCAGGAAGGGACGAGCTAGCTGGAGTGCCCTCTTCTGTTCCACTGGGGTATAACGGCAAGTTTTTAAAGAGACCAGGAATGGGGTTTCTTCTGCTACACCTGTCAATTGGCAAAATGCCAATGCATCCTTTTCCCCCACTGTATCTCTTTGGTTTTCTGCTTGAATCTCTCTTCACGAAAGAAAAGTAATCATGAAATGCAACCTGGAGGGCTATTTACCTCTCTGTCCTTTGCAAGTAACATCTAGCATGTTTTCTCTTAAGCTGGAACACTGGAATATCAGAACAAAGAAGCTGTAATAGAATTATCAGTAATATGATAAAGACAGAAAAGCTTCTATTAAAATATAATGAAATAGAGAATTGTAGTAGGTAAAAACAAACAATACAAAAAAAACCCTGAGCTAACCCACTTAATGCAAGACGAGTATTTATGCACTGTATTCTGTTATGTACAACCCATTTTCAGGAATAGCTCTTTTAAGAAATAAAATCCTGAAAATAACTGTTTTCTCTCATCATGTCCTAAAATGTATTAGTATTTAACAGCTCATCTGAACCTGTGTCATCTACTCTTGCTCTTCTAGCATAGTCTGTCTTTTGTCAGTTCCCTTTTCTTTTGTAAAAATGCACCATAATATCCACACAACGTATAATTTTTTATATATTACATAGAAAACATGGATGTTTTTTCATAATTATCTTAATCTTAGAAACATCTTCCCTTTTTTCCTAATATTGTTTCTGACCTAGACTGTGAACTCCACTGGATGAGGATTCTATTTATCCAATTGCACCGATTTTTATGTGATCTTTGATACAAGATACATTTTTAATTTTCATGCAGGGAAGTTTGGTTAGGTTCCAGACACGCAAGCTACCAAGTACAAAGGAACATATAACAAATTCTATATGAATTTGGATTTCCAAAGCTTCAAAGTAGATTCTTCACTGCTGATGTATTTCATAAGATAATCTTGCTTAGCGAACAGTCACTGCTGTCATAACATTAAATTCCCAAGAAGATACTAGAACAGATGTTGGCTTATTATTCTTTTGGTTTTTAGGCAAAGTAATAGTCATCTGCAAGATGGGGACACTGCATGGAACAGGGAAATAATTCCAGTGTGAAAGTCAGTGTAAATAGTAAAATTCAGAGCCAACGTTTAACAGTAAGCTCTGTGCTCTATTTTGGTATCCCTGGAGTAGCAACAAGAGTGTGGAAGAGGAGGTCAGGAGCAAAGATGACAAAAGAACAGTAAGCTTGGGCACTTACTGTGATTTCTGACTAGAAACAGTTCTTCGTGTTTGCTGACTGTATGGAAGCCTTTCTTCTTGCTCCAGTACTGTGAGAATGGTTTGCATGTACGTGGCATGCAGCTGCTCCTGCTTTCTCCCGTCAGCTGAAAACATGGTTTGGTCTCTTAGACTAGGTAATGGACGCCTCATTCTGGAATGCAAAATAGCCTGGTAAGTGGGGAGCTTAGGGAAGTAAGGCAAAATATATATAAAAAGACAGGTTTGGGGCAAAAAAAGGTGAAAAGACAACTTTCATAATGCACGAAAAGAAGATTGTCATCAGCCTCTCACTCCAACAGCTAAAAATGCTGATGTTTGAAGCAGCTATTTTATGCTTCTAATTAATTCTGTAAACTTCATAATTTGTTTCAAATTATTATTTTTTTTTTCCCCCTCTGTCTGATTCTTAGTGACTTCCAGTTATTCAGAGGCCCGTCATATTGCACGATGTACAAAAAGGGGGGAAGAGGTCATTCTTACGATAGAAGTTTTTATTTAATTATACACTCAAATGTAAGGAGTGGAAGGAAAGGGTAAAAACTGCGGGTTAAATATTGCATTTTCAATATGTAATGTTTTTCTGAACAGTTTGGGGAAATGGGCTGGGGAATCAGCAAAGAAAAACAGGAGCCTGGCTTACAGCTGGCTTATGTGAATACATTTCATTAAATTGGGGAGTTGTTTGGGCAAAGTACGGCAATCTAGAAAAGCTGAATCTTTTGTAGTCAGTCATTGGAATCACAACAGCCTGTTCTCTTTACTGGACTCAAAAAGAAGTAACAACTGTTTCTAAATATTAGCAAAATCTACATTATTTAAAATACAGCAAAAAATGAAATCATCCTGGTGTCTTCCACTTTGTAATTACAGGCACTGAAGACAGAGCTAGGTAGAAATGGTTCTTATCCCATTGTCTTCAAATTTACAGTCAGTGACTTTTTCTTGACTTGGAATGCAGTCGTTATTTCAGATTTTTGTGAACTGAATATCACTTTGTAATCATTAATTGGTTTTGTTCTAAGAAATAAAATGTTACATTTCAATCCAGCCTTTTGTATTCTAAATGTAATAAAGCTTTGTATATTAAAAAAAATAAATCAGATTAGATGCAATTGAAAATAATGAATTGGAATTTTACAGCTTTGAAACATTGTCTCTCTATTTTTTTTGTTTGGTGATTTTTTGTTTGTTTGTTTTTGTTGGACAACTTGGCTAAAGAGTTCTGGAAACCCCCTCATTTTTAAAATTTAAACCAAATTATAGCCTTTTTAGTTAAGGACATGAAATAGTGATAAAGAGACTGAAAGGCTCATCTAAGAGAAACTGCAGTATATTTAGTCAGTGTCAACAAATTCTGGAGCAACTTCAAACACAACTAATAGTTTTTCCTCTTTACTGTATATTTCATTGACCCCTGTTGTTGTTGTTCTTGTTGTTCGCTTTCTTTGTCTTGCAGGTAAGAGGTGTAAACTTTGAAGCAGTTTTAAGGGTGGAAGAAGATGAAGCCAACTCCAAAAGAAATGCTTCAAAAAGAGAAGTAGAAGATGACTTAGGTCTTAGTATGCTTATTGATTCCCAGAACAATCAGTATATCCTTACCAAACCCAGAGATTCAACCATACCTCGTGCTGATCATCATTTCATAAAGGTAATTTTAGAGACATTCTTGTCATTTGTTTTGGTAAGATTTACTCGCACTAGGCTACGTGCCAGTACTGCTTGATTGGATTAAATAGTTTCAGCATTTGCCTCTCTAAAGTTAGCCTAGCATTCATGATTTCCCCATCTACTGGTGATCTGGCCAAGGTGTTCCCTACTGCTGGTATAGTCTTCACAAGACCGATCACAATGCTGTGTCAATCCTCTCTGTTATTATTTGATTTAACTTGTTGCACCTTTGGAGCAGCATCCTTTCTCTCAGACTGTTCAGTGTTAAAGCGAGCTACTGCTGTGCCTGATAAGCCACTTGCATATTGTCATTAGAGAGAATTTGTCTGTTCGTGTCTTGTGATGAACAAAGGAATGCTGGAAAATACATAGACGTGACACGAAGAATAACTGGATTGGGATTAAAAACCAAACAAACCAAACCTCAAATCAATTTCACCATTTTGTTTTAATGCAAAGTGTAATTCCCCCCACAATTCCCCAGGAAACTGTCTACTTCCTGTAACGTATGTACAATACATTTAATAAATTAATCAATAGTCCTCAAAGCTACTAGTTACTTAAGGTCAGTACCTCATCTGCTTCATCTGCAAAACCGCATTGCTTACACCTACAACAAAGTGTTCAGGTTAGTTTACTGAAGTTGTGTTTTCTTTTCACAGGCACTAGCCTACATTTAATTTTAGCATGCTATTTGTCTTTTGAAAGATAATAGTCTTTAATTTCCCCACAATTTTGTGTGTCCTTTCTGTTAAGGCATTTGTAAATCTTATATATTTAGGATATTGTGACAATAGGAATGTTGTCTTTGCCATGCGGCTGGCTGTGCACAACAATAGGATTGCCAACCATGTTTGGGTATATCATCTGTGGAGTACTCTTAGGACCATCAGGACTAAATAGTATCAAGGTAAGCGTGCAAGACCCCTGTTGACTGCTTTTATTTTTTGAAATCTTTAGAAGTAGTTTTAAAAGAATATGGTATTGTCAACCTCAAATGTATTAAAAAAAACCAAAAATCCCCAAACCTGGACCTTTGCAAAATGATGCCTTAAAATTTTATGTCTCTGAATCACTTTGTTTTCAATTTTTTTCTCATATATAATCATGACATAAGCAATTGTTGAAAGTGAAAGGTAAAGGTTGTGTATTGTGTGCGTGGGTTTTGTTTGGTTTTCCTTTTCATTTTGTCTTTAATCATAAGCATCACGTTTGAGAGCCCAGTTATTTAAATGACATCAAATATTCAGAAACTTGCGAAAAAGTCAGTGTTGGCAGTGGAGGAAGTGTTTAAAACAAGTAGTGCTCTGAGTAGCATAGCTTGGCTTCCTAGAGAGTTATTTTGCACCTCTGTAACTCTTTCATCCATCCCAGTCACCCTTGTTCTTTCCAGTCCCCTGCCCACATTCCTGAAGTCTCTTGAACCTTTTTAGCTCCATCACGTGTACCATGATTACTAGCTCAATGAGAAACTGTGGGCTGTGGGTGGCTAGACATTGCACATGTTTTGATTAGTGGTCTAGTGTGCATTAATAGATTGTTGAGCTAGCAGGCAAAATGTGTGTTAAGATTGCATGGTAATGTCCAGTTGAGATACATGTGGTATTACACTGATATCCGTGTAACTGCTTGGAACTTACTGGCTTTGCAACCTCAGCTCTTGTGTGGACTTTTGTTGAAAATTACTTTTGGGCTCAAAGTAAATAGAGATGAGTAGAAATTGTAGGATTCTGTCAATCTCGTATTGGAAGAGAAGGCTATGAATGCTACACTTTTTGAAAATTTCATATTCTAAAATTGAGATTAAATAATAACCTTTGTGTCATATGTAACTTCTGGGTTGAGGTCTGGAAAGCTTAACCACTTAAACTGAGAAACAAGTTTGTAAGCTTGGCATTAGAAGGAGACTCAACAGTGAATTTTCAGAGACCTGTACTGAAGAGGATGATGTGGTTAGAACAGAGATGAATTGAGTTTCTTTAGGACAGGTTTGGGTGGGTTTTTTTGTGTTAGTGAGCTGCCTGTTTCTTGGGGAGCTGTGATTGTTACTCATCTGGATAATGTTCATGTTGCCTGGGCCTCTTGTGTGCTCTCTCCTTTTGTCGCTTCTGTATTTCATGTTGCATGTTGGAGAAACTGAGGAGGTAGGCAGATAGTTTCCATCTTTACTTCTCTATAACTGATGATAGACTCTGTCCTCTCTAGGCTGTAATACACAGAAAAGAAATGTTAGGTTTTTCTGTTGTGACAAGGAAGACAACTATTTTTCCTGCTGTAACACCCTTCTCTCTGAGGTGGAAAGGCTGGTAGTTGCACTGGTCTGAGAGATGGATCTGTGGAGTCTATAGGATGGAGAGCAGAAGAGCAACTATAGTCTATCAGAATGATTATACCAATAGGCCAATAAAATACCTAGCCAGAAGTAACCTCTGGAATGCAAGCCTTGGGGGTTTAATGGCATATGCGTAGAATGTAACCTATTTATTTTCAACAAGCAAGCAAGCTTACCTAGATCAACGCACATGTGTGTTTTGGGTGACCAGCACTATCCAACCAAACTATCTAGTAGCAGCCAGGTGAATGGGGGAAATGTTTGAACCCTAAAGATTCTGAGGCAACTTCTGGTGTCATATGGCCAGCAAGTTATCTACTTATGGAAACATAATGAGAAACAATTTGTTTTGTAGGTGGACTTATAATTTGTATTATAATTAGACTTCTTGCACTGATTTTTATTTTTTTTTTTAAAGTCTATTGTACAGGTGGAGACATTAGGAGAGTTTGGTGTATTCTTCACTCTCTTTCTAGTTGGTCTGGAATTTTCTCCTGAAAGATTAAGAAAGGTATTTTTGTATAATACCTCTACGTTTCAAGATTTACTTGGTAATGTTCAAGTTATCAGTTCTATTTCAGACTTTTACATTTTTCCTATAATATGCTGGTGTAACTTTTGTACATTTTTGAA
Source organism: Aramus guarauna (assembly GCA_013400195.1). Taxonomy (NCBI): domain Eukaryota; kingdom Metazoa; phylum Chordata; class Aves; order Gruiformes; family Aramidae; genus Aramus; species Aramus guarauna. The sequence goes on along the minus strand of VXBL01007663.1, from coordinate 49,458 downwards.
AAGACAAATATTACATTTGCTTCTTCTTTTTAACTTTGGAAAGAAGAAAATGCATTATTTATTCCGTGTCTCCAAAAAAACCCCTTTGCTATTACTCTTCATTTTAGTAAAACAGTTTGATTACTAGAAGAATCTCACACAATTTATGGCAATCCATCTCTGCTTTATTTTAACATGCAGTAACATGCAGTTGCTGTTACAGAATGTCCGGTGATGTTTGCCAGTACTGTTGTTAAAAAAAAAAAAAAAAA
>VXBL01007663.1:23888-49186 GCA_013400195.1 Aramus guarauna | reverse complement strand
AAAAAAAAAATCAGTTTAAGTACCACATGCTGAATTGATGATACACACTGTACTGGCTAATAAACTGATTCTGCAAGTATGTTAGCACAATCTGGAATATTGCATGATGTGGCCATCAGGATTCAGCAAAAAGGTACAAGTCGTAATTAGGAAAAAAAAAAGTTATCCCCTAAACCAGCTAGAATTTTAATAGTGGAAAATACTGCTGCAAAATATGTCAGGACTATATGGATGTAAAGGGCTGCATTCTGTGACTTGTTCCTCAACTGATGGCTGTGAGTTTGTAAGATTTTAATTGAAATGTGTTAAAATTCATAAGCATTCAGCTTAATCTGCTATTTCTAGTCCATTTAAAGTCAAAGATAAAAACCAGTAGTTTAAGGGTTCCTAAATTGTAGTATGTAAATTGTTACTTCAGAATTGTGTGCGTGTTAGTGTGGAGCGGGGTTCTGGTATCGGTGATGGCCTTTGCCACTCCCATTTTTTTCCCCACCCTGGAATCACATCATTTAACTCCTCTTTCATTTGATGATTTTAATATATTTCAACCCATGTGTCCCTTTGGCCCTTAATTTGTCTGTGAGCTCTGGGAAATTTACCTAATTCTTGGTAATGAGCCCTCTGTCATAGGATATTATTTACTAGGCATAATAACTTCAGAATTTTAGTATGTATAAGATGACAGCCTGTTACTTCTGTGGCCCAGCGCTGCAGCCCCAAAACAGGCATCTTTAACTGCTTATTTACACTGAAAATCATTGGAACTTATTAGTGAGAAAAGTGTCCTCAGACTTTATCATAAGAACTTGTTTTCTTCTCAAGGTATGGAAAATATCTTTGCAAGGACCCTGCTACATGACGGTTCTGATGATTGCCTTTGGTTTACTATGGGGACACTTGCTCCAAATTAGACCAACGCAAAGTGTCTTCATTTCCACTTGTTTATCTTTATCAAGCACGCCCCTGGTGTCAAGATTTCTTGCAGGTAGTGTTCGAGGAGATAAAGAAGGTAAGTATGACTTTAAATATGGACTATTGTAGTATCTGCAATAACATTTGGAAGAAGTTGACTTTGTAATATTACGAGAGAAATGAGTTAAAAAATGAAACAAAACAAACCCCACTGCTAAGTTTGTGATCATCCTCCTTTAATGCTGGCCACTGTTGTGTATGAGGTGTATGTGCATGAGGTTTATGAGGTGTACCTGCTATTTACATAGCCAGTCCTGTTTGGAGAAAGACAATGTTGCCCAATCATTACTCTCCATGTTAAGAACTGACTTCACTGAGGGTCTGGAATCCTTGTGCTTTTTTTAAGAGGTTACCAGGTTAGACTGTTACTACCAGTCTGTCATCAGGGCAGAAAGGCTGACTTAAATAATTCACATCCTTCTTCAGCAGACTAAGACCAGCTCAGGTAGTCTTTCATAGCTAACAGCTCTTCAAATAAGTACCTCAAGTGCCATATTGCTAGCTTCTCAAAGATTTCTGAATGTTGCCTTTCAAAAGTTTTGCCATTCTGCTTTCTTCCACTTAAACCTCCCTCATACATAATGCATTAAAGTTCTCTCCATTCCCTAGAATATTCATATTCTGAGGTCTAAATTAAGAGTGTATATTACACATGCTGGTTCTTACATATGTCTGTTATTCTAAAGACTGTAAATTTTCAGTAAAGGAGTTCCATTAAAAGCATAACTAGTGCTTAACTGCTAAGCAAAGTCTATATCTTTATTGTGTAATGGAAGCTTCATGTGAATTTTTATATTTTTAAGTCTTTATATGTATTTTAATTGACTTACTGGTGGGGCAAAAAAAACCCCAGAATGCTTTCAATGACCTCACCCCCATTGAGAACTATATTTAGCCTCCATTTGATTAAGCAATTTCTAGATTTCTGAGCACTGCAAGCATTCATAGATTCTGATGAATGTTTCCATGATTGCTTTGTTGGTGTACAGGGGATATTGACTACAGCAGCGTACTACTTGGCATGTTGGTGATGCAGGATGTGCAGCTTGGTTTGTTTATAGCTGTCATGCCTACTCTTATTCAAGCAGGAGTGAGCACACATTCCAGGTAAAAAAAATATAGTACGTATCTTCCCCTCACCCCCTTCCAATTAGTACATAGATTGCAAATATGAATATGAGAGCGCTACTGTTAATGTCAGTTCTGTGAAAATTTGTACTTATGAGGATATTCTTTCTGCTCTAGGTGCCTTAGTCCTGTTCAGTACTTAAAATTTGTAGTCAGAAGTTTGTTATTGTAAAAAACATGTGCATTTCTTCAGTTACTTTATTCCTTCGAGACATATTTTTGTCAAAGACTATGCGATAGTATTATTGAGCCTCTTGGCTTACCTTGAAGATTAGCTAACAAAAATTTTTTTGAATCGATTCTAGGCTGTAAAAGAGATTGCTAGGCACTCGGCAGAAGTAGTATTCATCTTGTTTACTAATGTATCTAAATATCTTACTGCAGCTACTCAGTTTTGAACATCTGTGGAATTAGATCTTTTCACTTAAGGGGAACTGGTTGGGAGGCATGAGAGCACTTGAAAGAAATGTTTTGTTTGTTCTTCTCTTCCAGCATTTTCAAGGAAATACTGAGAATACTGATACTGATTGGCCAAATTCTCTTTTCTCTGGCTGCTGTTTTTCTTGTATGTCTTGTTACAAAGACTTATCTCATAGGACCGTATTATCGCAAGTTGCATGCAGAAAGCAAAGGGAATAAAGAAATCCTCATTCTAGGAATAACTGCATTCATCTTCCTTATGTTAACGGTAATCTTTTAAATTAATAAAACATTTTGATACATGTGGTAATTCACTGCATCAGTATCACAAAAGCCATCATACATACTACTATTTTATATCCATGCATGCCTAGTTAATTATTTAGTTTTAAAATGTTTTAACACAACCCCCAAATACACAGATGATTAATGCATTACAGCGTAGATGAATAAGAAGACATACAATGTGAATGTTGATCAGCTGAACTTCTGGTTACTTTTAATACAGCCAGTTAAAGAATCATGATTCCAGTTTTAATTTTGGGCTACTTCATGCATGTGAAAAGAATTTAGGATGGGTTTTGAGATACTGATAATATAATGGCCGATTGTGACCTTTGCTCACAAGTTTCTTTTCAATGGGAAATTCTCAACATGGTTTTTATTATAAAATACTTTTCTCTTTCTGTGGGAGACAAACAGCTTGGGGTGAGGTTGAAAAAGTAGAGAAATGCCTTAAGGTTCATAGGTTTCAATATACCTTTTGCGTTTGGTTGACTTTCCTCTGAATCTTTCTTCTATTTGTTTCTATCTCATGTTTCAGCCCTCTGAAAAACTATTCTGCTGGAGAACAGAATGTGACAGTCGCTGATAAGGTTGTGGGTTTGCAACTCCATTATCCTGGAGGTGCAGATTGTTATGTCCTGCGAGAATTTCTGAAAAAAGTTATCCCATGCATCCTGTGCATGCGCCTTTTTTCTTCTGGGTGTATTCGCTTAACTATTAGAGGTCCAACAGAGAAAGCTGACTTCTTTCAGGAAGAAGGTCAAGAAAGAAGTTAGTGAGAGCATAGGTTTGCAATTTGCAGATTTCTATTGTAGAGGTTAAAAATGTCATCCCTCTAAACAGCTATTCATATTCCAAAAAGGAGTGCCATCTAGTAAGAGAAGGAACAAAAGTAGTTTCTCCTTTTAAGTTTCTAACGAGCAGATCTAACATTTGTAGAACAACTTCAATAGAAAAATAACAACCACCAAACTGTAAAAACTGCATGAAATATTATGGTATCTAAAGCAGTCTTACTTTCATTAAAAACATGGCCTACATAGACTGATCTGACTGAATTTGGCATATTGTGCCCAAATCCCTTACAAATGCACAATGAGTTTGTCTACGTGACTTTACTTAACATATGTGCTTGTACAAACCTGAGAGAGAATACGTTTGAGTGTGTTGGATTCATACATCAAACCAGAATGCTTCTTCAGCATGGGAAGTGTTTGTGAAGGAGCAAATATTTTGTGTACTTTAAGTGAAAGCAATTTTCCTTTTAAAGTTGATAAATAATGTATCAAAGGGAACAGTACAAAGGATACTGCATGTAACCTCAGTAAACCAGTTGAGATGCTTGATATTCACTGACACAGATACATTCATTATCGTAATACTACAAGTTGTGCTTTGAGCAAAAGACTTAAAAAAAAAAAAAGAAAAAAAAACAAAACAAAGAAGTATTTGATTGTCCAATTGAACAGTTCAACAAATGAATCTTCTGGAAAACAAATTGTAGCTGGTATAGATGCCTTACTATGTTAGGAATAAAAACATGGGATGGAGGATGGCAATCTAATTTGAAAAAATGTTGCATGTGTTTGGAAAGGATAAATTAAGGTTTTTGGGTGCCAGGTAGGAACTGTCATGGTTCCTGCAAAGATCTTTCTCCTTTGAAAACCAAGCCTAAATATTGATGGAGTTTGTATAATTACCTGCAAACACAGATTTTTCTTTAATTTTTTTTTTCCCATACTGGCGTAATTCTAAAAAAGCTTTTGAATTTGTAGAGGCAGGAATAAGAGAGTGCATATTTTAGTGACCTTAACCAAAGATGACTCTGTGACTCCATTTAGAAAACTGGAGACCTTTTTAAACAAAATACTTTAACCCTATGTCTAGCATGTGAGTTACTCTGTATGCCACATCCTTTCCAATACATGATATGGGGCAGGAATGATACCGTATTCCTGCTTCATTCATACAGTTACTTGTTACGTGCTTCAGTGTTGACTGGATTTCTGGGGTCCACCTCAGTTTATCTTGTATTGGGGTTCATCTGTAACTTTAGCATGCGTAGTGCACGTTATATAGAAACTTAATTCATTTCCCTTGTGTTTGAGAACCTCAGAGGACTAATTAAAGAAGAATTGCCGTTTCTCTACCAATAATGGCAAATTCTGTATGGGAAAACGAGGGACGATAGGACAGAAGTGAGCAAGCAATTTTAATGTAAGGGATTATCCTGTCAGTTGAGGAACTTCCTGTATGGAAGTGACTTTAGAGCATTTCTGAACTGTGTGGCTCACTTGGATAACATTGCAGCTCATTAAATCTGAAACAGCTAATAAATATATCTCTTCTTGATAAACTAAATCAGAGTAAAAGAGATGCAGCGAATCTTGAATATGAGATATTTTACCAAGATACGGAGCTTAAGATAGCTCTTTCTGTTCCCTGATATTCTCAGAAGTAACTGAAATTTCCCCTCCCTTTTCCCCTCACGTAATTAGGCAGACTGGGGGGCAGGGGAGGTGGTGTCAAGTGCCAGTCCTATAAAAGCCTACCTGACTTCAAGACACAGTTGTGCATCTTTCAATCACGTACCTTGTCATCAGTAACAAAGGTTCGGAAGAGCCTTATTACACTTTCAGCAACTCCTTTTCAGGCTTTGTGTTATGCAGATGCTGGGGTCTTTTTGGGTTTGTTTTGTTTTGTTGGCTGGGGGTTTTTTTTTGGTTTGTTTGTTTTGGTGGTGTTTTTTGTTTTGTTTTTTAATTGGGGAAACTGTTCTCCTGAATTGCAACATAAAGAACAAATCTAGCTTATGGTTTTAAACATGACCATTTAGGATTGGTGGCCAAACTGGTACATTTAGATCGAGAGATATACCCCAATGCACTGAAGAACATATTAGAAGTCAGCCAGAGTCTTCACTGGGGTAGTGTTGCTTTTTCATGTTCTGTAGGTGTAAGAGAAATTGTTTTAAATACTGTCCTGATAATGAATTGCTGCGTTAACAGTCAGTTTTGTTATGTTTTAAAACTAAGCTGCTGAATGTGGTGTTTTTTGTGGGGGGGGGGACGGGGGACAAAAAAACCCCCCCACAACAAAAAACCCCAACAAGCAAACAAACAAAATCCCAACCCCCCTGACCTGACAAGGATAGCAGTTACATTTACGTGTTTATAGGACTGTGCTTATGCATGGGGGGAGAGCAGCCTCCAGTCTGACTGCATTGTGGTTGACCTGGGATGATGGCAGCAAATGGAGGGAAATTGCCAGCTTGCTTTATATACCAAAAAGATGAAAAGAAAATATAGCTATATTATTGCAGTACTTGATATATGAAAATGTACATACTTTTTCCTGCAGCTTGTTAGGAATGTCATACCTCATTTGCCTGGAGTACTTCTCAGTGGCTCATAACCTGCTTATGAACCCTTTCCTATCAATTAAAAGGAGCAGATTAAGGAAGAACTTTAATCTCAAATACTCTAGTTAATTATTTAATAAAATACAGTTGAGATGGAGTTTTTACAAGGCTCACTAAAAATTGTTTCTATTTCCATTAAGGCTTTACTTCCTTAAAATGCAAGCTTAGAATTCACCTCTTTGCTTTTGGGCAGATTTAAGTTATTAAAACCTGAACTTCTAACACATTTATTTTCATCAGGGATTTCTTTAATTTTACTGGCTTACCATACTTATTAGGTTTCTATGATGATTAAAGAGTATCAATAAGGGACATGTTATTAGAGAATACAGGCAAAACAACAACTGGAACATGTTATAGCAGTAATGTTTATTTCTTTATTTTTTTGCTATGGTAGAACATTTGAAAATAAAAATCCAATATTCTAGTAAAATCAAATAAATCCTTTCTGAATCAGAGTAAAATGGGACCTTGGAAAACAACTGAAAGCTAAATTGTGTTGGGAAAACCATGCAAATTGACAAAACTTTTCATTTAATTTCATTTAATTTTGACTGAAAAAGCCTTCTGTAATGTAGGAGTTGAGAAAAGGACAGTGCAGAGCCCAGGGATTAGTAGCTCTACTAATTACAGAGCCCTGTTTGGTAAAGGCAAAACATTAAAAATGATGCAAACAGAGAGAGAATGCTAAATGCAAAATACTTTCCAAGTTTTGCTTATATAAGAAATTTTGCTGAGAATGCCTTCCTGCCAGGAAAACAAACCCTCTCCAGTGTGTGTGTGTGTGCGTGCGCACGCCCACACATCATATATAATAAACCCCGATGCTACAGATTTAGCTGAGGAAATGTATCTGCTTATTGGTAATGTTATTGGATGATCAGAGACCAGGATGGGAATAGTGAAAGGAGTCTCTGTATAAATCTAGATATAAATCTGAAGAACAGACTGGAGGAGGGGGTGGGGTTAAGAAAATAATGTAATTTTTGGCTCCTTTCTTGCCCTCTCATCCACTTGATGTTTTTCTGTGTGTAGAGTGACCTATAGATTTTTGTAGACCTGAAGGTGTATAGTACCAAGAGAGCAGACAAGAAATAGCAACATTTGCCATTTTATCTGCCGGGCCCTTGAGCTCATACCTAGCTTGCCATAGAGCAAAGGAATGGAATTCAGTTTTTATGTGGTAAGAGCAAAACCAGACAGACATATAGTTTGCTCAAGTTGTATCTGATGCTTTCTGAACAAGCATGTTTCTTTTACGCTTAAATTGCTCCTTGCTTCAATAGCGATTCTCCTAAGCGCACGGTATCGTGCAATTCTGATACAAGAGATGCTAAAGAGATGTCCCTTCTGGCATGGTAACCTAACCATGTACACGGGAATACTTAAAATATTAGCTATAAAAGTTTTGATCTGGATGTCTGTTATAGCCAATAACACTAAAGTGTGTGTGTGTGTGTGATTGCAGCTGAACAGTAAAAATAATTCCAACTTTAGTTGAAGAGGCTATATTGGATCTTAATCATTCTCAAGAGGTTGTGACTTTTAGAACTACTAACGTATGACTGAGAAGAATTTAAATGTTTCCTATCCATAACTGTTTCCTTTGTCGTCTTCATCTTTTGCTGAATTTAAAGCCTTTTATATATATATTTCCTTCTTCCCTCTTACAATTTCAAATTGTGGTGAAAAGTACTGAAATCCCCCCCCCCTTTTTTTTTTTAATGAGAGTAACATTATAGTGTTATTTTGTTGGTTTTCCCTGATCAGCAACTATTTGCATTAATTGACAGAACCAATTCATTTTCTTAAATGTCTTGTAATAAATTACAGACTGTTAGCACAAATGGAGTTACGTGTTGAGCATTCAGATGTTAAAACTTCAATGCACAAAAGTTTGGGATTTATTTTTACGTGGCATTTTATGCATAGCTTGGAGACTTGTTTTTTGTGTCTTCTGCTCTCCTCCATTAATTTCAAGTCACTTGAGTTTTAACTTCATACCTTACAGTCCAACACTGATCGAGATATGATGAATGTTGTCCATAAATGCACTATGGCGTATTGATGCTTAATCTAAATTAGTATGGAAATAAGTCTTCAGTTTTAAATGTGCCACTAATATTAATAGCATTGCCCTTTCTCAGTAAGATGGTTGTCTGCAGCAGCATGGTTTTAAAGTAATTCTTTTAAAATATACTTTACACTGACTAAAAGTGCTGCTTGTTTGGCTTTTTTTAATGTTCCAAGCATTGCCTTAAGCAGTTTCTTTGTTTTTAGTTCAGTCTCTTTCCATGTGTTTCATTTCTTCCTTCTAGTACCGTATTCAAACAATAAAAAAGAATGAAGAGCCGTCTGAATTCTTTCAAAAATGTACTGTGCTTCATTTCAGCAGTTTATTTCACTTACCCTGTTTGGTAAAGCAGACAGGCACATTTAAGTCCAATTTACAATAATAAAATGTAATTTATGCCTAGGACTTGTGCTAAATTGAGACTATTCTCCCAAATTACAAGCTTTCATTTTTATTTTTGTCCCCTTGTTTGACAGCTGGAAAACATGCTGTTCTTACTGCTTTATTTCACAGCCTCCACGTATTATGCAATCCCAACTCTGAAATTGTTATAGTCTTTCTCGTTTTTGTGAAATCGGATGCTATCCTTAGGAGTGACACAAAGCAATGTAGATTAAGACATTTATTTTTGTTTTTGTGGGGAGAAAGGTGACATGGAGGGGAAAGAGGTTTTGTGAGTCTTTTGTATAAATACAATACTGCAGAACACCAAAATAAATACGCTGAATTCTATTTGTGGTTGAACTTGCATGAAGATGTAGTAATTTACTGCATTCAGTATACTGTACAGTTTTATAATTTCACTGTGAAATGGCATATAAAGTCACTCAGGGTTAGAGAACAGCAATAGACTTTTCTGTTATTCCTTGACAGATCACAGAGCTGTTGGATGTTTCAATGGAGCTGGGATGCTTCTTAGCCGGAGCTCTGATCTCTTCTCAGGGTCACATGGTTACTGAGGAGATCATGTCCTGTATTGAACCAATACGTGACTTTCTTGCCATCATTTTCTTTGCATCCATAGGTAACTTCTAAGAAAACTTACTTAAAAAAATAGCATTAACCTACAAATGCCGGGGAGGAGGAAAAAAAAAAAAAAAGAGATGTCTACAAATGGGGGGAGAGGGGGGCGGAAGATATAGATTTGATTTTGTTTATTTTGTTAAAATGTTAACTGACAACAATAGTGGTTTGACTTCACTAATATTTTTAAATGTAACATTCATTTTCATAAGCAATTTCCATGTTGTACTCTCAGTTCTTATTTTAATGTCAGTTTTTCATTGTTAATTCTGAATTTGTTTGGGCTACTTATGTAACTAGGAGTTTTAAGGTAGAAAGATGCTTTTTGTTTGGGTTCTTTGCTTTTTTTAAATGTTCTTCTGTCTTCATAGTGGATATATTTGTACTTTATACTAAAATTGTATTACTCCTTTGAGTCAGTTGATAGAGTAGATTTGAGGTCCTTATGGCTTGGTTTTCTCTAGAAGCAGAATATGATAATGGAAACAGATCTTTTTTTTAATAACATATTGTTTCTTTAGTAAGGAAAATGTGATCTGTGTGGTCTCAACACAGGGCAAAAAAATAATTTAACAAGATGTATCTCACAGACTACCTGAGTGCCGACTGAAATGCAGCATTGATGCCTAAGACCTGGAGAGTAACTCATCATCCTTGTTATCCAGAACAAGTGAACTCTGAGAATATTTACAGTCACTTGGTAGCTTCATTTTGAACTGCTTTGTTCTCTCTCTAGCTGTCCCTGCGTGCCCCAGTACGGAAACACGTTCCTGAAGTGCTTAAGTGCAGTTAAGTGCAGGCCCTGTGAAAGCACCTGCCTCTCCCTATGGGTTGCATAGGAGATGCATATTCTATTTGGGGGCATTGCAAGGTCTAAAATAGGGGGTTTGAATGTGACTCATTACACAAGTCCAACCTCCTTCAACCCGTGCTTACTCAGAAATTCTTGGGGTTTGGTTTGTTGTTAGTTTTTTGGTGGTGGTGTTGTTTTTATTTTTCCCCAAGACCACCCTTGAGGGTTTGGGTTTTTTTTTTTTCTGGTTTTAATTTTTTTATTGTTCTTTTTATCTCCATATGTTCAGATAATAGTGAAGTCCTGTCAGCATAATTTTAATGCCTTTCCTTACATACCTGTTTGATACCCATTGTTTCATAACAGAAACTAAAACTGTTTCTGGAGGTTGTCAAACTAAAAAGAAAATAGTTATGCTTGCCAGTCTTGATTTTTGTTTTACCCAGCCCACGATAATAGCTTGGGCTGATCAGTCAGATTGCTTAGTAATAGACATGGTTGTTTGAATAACTTATTTTTTTTAATAAAGGGAGGAAAGTGGTGAGCTATGGTAAAACTCTTTGGCCCATATAACTGACAAGGTTGGATGAGTAATTGCTAAATGCTCGCAAGTTGTATATGTGTTTTAGTAAAGATGGTGATGGAGTGGATAGTGTTATCAGGGTTACAAAGCATGACAAGGAGTTATAAGCCAAAGTTAATTTTACAAGGGACTGAACAACATACTGTCCTACACTCTTGTGACTGCATAAATTGAGACTAGAGATAAAACTTCAGTACAGTACAAGAAAACAGCAAGACCTCAGTTGGCACGTGGGCAGCACTCTGTATAGTCTGTGTTACACTGTAAGGAGAATATTTTGGTAGTTTTGTTGTAGAATTTAAAACAAATCTTTTTCAGTGTTGCTACCATTATAATTGCAAGAAGGGAAAGAAAAGAAAATTGTCAAACAAGTTTGTATAGTTTTACAGAAAATGGGTGTTATTCCTGCCTCAGAAGAAAGTTAGCTGAAAATCAGGAAAATGAGCTATTATAGGCCTCTGACAAAATGTGACAATGCTTGCTTGTAAAAAACCCACACAACAAACAAACAAAAAAACCCCTTACAAAAACCAAACAAAAACCCCTCCCCCTCAAATAAATATTATCCCATCCTTCCCCCTTTACTTCCAATTACTTTCAAATTTTGTGGTTAATAGGAAGTTCTGGGGGGTGGCAAGCAGGTAGGTTTTAAAAAGGAGTGATTTGACCTTGCAAAGAAAACCTGAGTAAGATAAAAAGTATTCCTTAAACTTCTAAAAAAGAAATCTAGTAAGAAAAGACTTCTTGCTTGCTCTCTACTTACATATATCTACACATGCAAATGTTCTATCTATAAATATATACATAATTTCACATAGTAAATCTCTAAAGGCTATGGGGAAGGATTCTCCCCCCTGCCTAAAGAGAAGGCTTATTGCTATACGCCGTGAGCACCCTATTATAGAGAGCAGAAACACTTGAGACCCTGAGGTGGGTTGGTACTGCAGTAATACAATTTCTGTTTCTTTTTGAATAAAGGAATAAATAGAAAAAATTGACTTAATTGAAAAGTGACTGTAAATGTCATTTGGAAAAATTAGTTCCTATTTTGCTGGTCTCAAATGCCTGCTTTTCTGTTCTCACTACAGAAATCCTTCTGGTGCCTAAAAGCGGAGCTGAGTAGTACTTGTTTGTGTCCTGTCTAGAACAGTGGTCCTGCCCTTAGTTTGACCTGTGTAGTGCTACTGCTTTCAAACTTGCACATAGATGCATTTGTGGGAATAATACACCTTTGCAGTTAGGCATTAACAGCTGTACTTTGAGTTACTCCCCATCTGTACATTCATTTAGGCCTGTGTGTGTTCCTCAAGTATTCTGGCTTTCTATGCTATCTGCTGAGGTTAGAAAGTTCCTTGTTTGTCCTCACTAAGATTTTTGAGAGCACATCTGGATCAATCCCTTAGAGCCACATTTTGAGAACTAACTTTCTCATTCTTGTTTTGGTACCTAGTACGTGGATCACTTCCACCTCTCCATCATTTGGGTTTTTTTGATTGCTTTTTGGCTTTTTATTAAGGGCTCCAATATCCTGGTTTTTTGTCAGTCTGAGGGGCATATGGAGTTTGATATTGGGCATCAAGACCATATCTGCCACTGGTGAGGAGGCAGATTACTTCTGCTGGCTGACAAAGCTCTGTGTCCTCATTGTGCTGTACAGATGGACTCACTGGTCAGGCTTCGTGATTCCCTTCTGGGTAAATTTTCTGGTCAGTGTTGGACCTTGAATGCAAGATGCTGAAAACTCTTTATCAGTGTGGTCTTTTTCTTCAGAAGATGGACAATGCTGACACTATCAGCAGTGCGGCCATCCACAACAATGAGCCTCTTAAAATTTCTGTTGAATTTGAGAGAAATCAAAGGAAGATCCCAGTTGGAATTCATTAAGTGACATACATCGCCTTGCCCATATCCATCCACCTCTACTCCTTTGTCTTGCATGGAACGCAATGTAATTGGGAGGTTTTGAGCTCTCAGAACTGACGTGAGAATCAAGAGGACTTTCCCCTTTGCAGGAAAATGGTTTTGCCCTCTACTATTTAATTTAACCAGGGCTGTGGTGTTTATTGCATTTGCTAGCTATGATCTTAGGTTCATTAAGACTTAGTAGATACAGCATCCCAATGCATCACTGATGTGATTTTTCTGAGTGATGTCCTGTCTTGAGGATGTGTCATAATTAATTCTTCTGGCTTCAGTTAGACCAACAGTTCTGGTTTCTGTAATCTTGTTTGCTGTCAAGGATCTCAAAGATTCCTTTTCTTGATGCTGGATCTTCCAGGATGTGGCCATGACTGTATTTGAATCTTTGCGTGCTGTTTAGCGGCCATCCAGCAGACTGGTGGAATCTGTCTTTAACCGGTGGGGAGGGGGAGTTTACCTGTTAAGAAAAAAGTACTTATGAAAAGAATGTGCAAAATCATGCCTGTAATCATCCGTAGAAGTACACATACCAACTTATACGAGTGAACTCTGCTTATTGGCTTGACATTGATGCAAGGTCACCCTTGCCCTAAGGCCTCCATGCCAGCTATTCCAGAACCCTGCTTAGAATTGAAGTCTGGTGGCTTGTGCTCAGCTCTGTGAAAGTGTACCTAAGTGATATCCTAGCTATTGGTGACAGGCCAGCATGCCACATGTTACCTGGTGACGGTGCTGAAGTTTTTGAATTATTTGAAGCATTTCTTCCGTCCGTAGTGACTCCTGAGCTTAGTCACAAAGTCCGATTAAAACCATTGAAATAAATGCCCATATTCTCGCACCTTCGGTCCATGAAGTTAATCTTTGATGGCGCTTGTGTTGTCGGGAAGGCTTCATGTGCTTGTATAGCCGTATGATGTGACTTGTGGCCTTAAGTTTTCATCTAGGGCTGGGGCAAGGGTCTGTAATGACCATGAAAAATCCACTATGGTGGGATTTATTTCCCCCAAAATACGTCTGTGTGCTGGGATGCTTGTTTGCTCAGAATAGTGTATGTAACTAGTTTAGGCTCACTTCACCTTGCAGACCCTTCCATCATAGGATTAGTATAGAAATCTGTGGTAGTTTGTACCTCAGCTCTGTTGAATATAGCAATAATCTCTGCACTGGGAGGCTGTTCCAAATTAACTTCAGGCTGCTTGTCTGCTCCAGAACTGAGAAGGTAGATCAACTAGTACTGATGAGAGCACTGGGCTGTATTTATAGTCTCCCTTGGAAATCTTCAATTCCAGATGTGGCGAGCTGGCCCTCTTGTCAAACACGACGTTGTTACAGGCTGCATTTATTGAGTTGCTTTTCACGTGTATGTTTCTGAGACAGGCCTAAAAGTGAATGAGCAACGTGCACATGATAAACAGCAAAAAAACAGAAGCTACTTGACCCTCCCCTGTGCGTGCATGCATGCATTAGGATTTCTTTTTTTTTCTGGTGATGTTCATCCCTTGTTCTGCAATCTCTCCCCTTATTCTGATAGTCTTTTGAATTTGCGCTTCAGTAGTTGGAAGGAAATTAAAAAATGAAACAGGGTGTGTGCCTGCTGGCTGGGTAGTACTTGTACAAAAATCTGATGCATTTGAAGTACATTTTCATCCGCAATGGAATGTGCATATGGACAAAACATCATGAAGTTACTGTAAGTAACTCCTCTTGTGCAGTCAGGGATAGAAGATGACTCAGTTCTCCACAGTGCTGCTGGCTCTACGGGGCAGGGAAAACTAGCGAAAACTTGTCTTGCATTAAAATGAGAAGTTACAGCATCAATTTATGTGCCTCATGCTGGAAAGCTAAACTCTTGTCCTTCACCAGAAATAATTGGGTTGGAGAACTGCCAACTATTATGGATTTATCAGGAACACCACCACTATTTTGGTTCCTCTTTTTAAGAGCTTTTATGAAAAAGGAATGAGCTAAAGATGCGCGGTTTGTTTGCCTGCACGAGTTCCTCATACCCTTAGGAGGAAAAAATGGACCTAGTCAGCTGTGAGTAAGATTCTTCCTCAGTGACTCCAGGAATTCTCCCACAAATGCTACTTTTTCTTCTGTTCAATATTAGCAGGACTTAGCTTTAAATTTCTGTGCTTTTTATGGTTCTTGTTGTCTCACTTTTATAATTACCAAATAAAAATGGCACAGAAAAAAAAAAAAAGGCACCCCCCCAAAAAAAAAACCCCACCACCAAACCCAACATCATAGCAATAAGGTTTTATATAATTCCTTGATTGTTAGACTATGCTTAGGGGTTTATAACTTCACCTGATTCCAGTCTAAGTGACTTTTCCAGTTCAGGAAACACTTTGAGAATTTGCACGTGAGGGTCACAGGATCAAAACACTTATATTTTCTGTTTCTACAGTCTGTGCAAATACTGAATATTGTGTTCTCCCACAGTGACAGTCCATTACCATGTCATACAAAAATGTTAAATGGCTAGCAAAGTGTATGTTACAATCACTGTGCAGAACAATGGAGTTGTTTTCCTGCAGCATTTTTATAGCTTTCATTAGACCTGTGTTTCAGTTCAGATTCTGGATTGCTGACTGGTGTGGAAGAGAGAAGACTTTATAACTGGAAGTGCTCCTGCATCGGTCAGATACAATTTAACTCAATTGGGAATACTGTTTGTGCTAAACCCATGGGCAGGAAAAATGGTTGGATAATGCAGGAAGTGCTTTAGTGATTAAGTAGGTACTGTTGATAGGTATGCTAGGGCTTCTTGGGGTTTGTTTTTGAGAATACAGTCTTGCAATTAAATCTGTTGTTAACTCAGAAAATTGTCAGAGCAAGATACTGGCTTTAAACATTGAAATACTGTTTTCTTTCCTCCTAGGGCTTCATGTTTTCCCCACATTTGTAATATATGAACTCACAGTCTTATTATTCCTTACATTATCCGTGGTCATAATGAAGGTATTTTCTTTTTCTCTTTTTTTATCTTTTAATAGTCTAAATAATCTTTCTGGTGCATGCCTTAATGAAAATTCTGTGCAAGAACTGAAAATCCTATATAATAAAGTATATTACATCTTTACTGTAAAAGTGTATTTGGAGAAATCTTACTGACTAGAATACACTTTGATACCACGTTCTTGGGATGTTAAAAAGATTCTATTTAATAGTAAAAATAAGTTATGCATGGAGAAGTGTCTATTTAGCTTGGGATTTGCAGCAAAGTTAGTTTTGTTATAGGAAACAAGATACTACTTTTTACTGTGCAGTGTACATTTGTCTCTTGACATTAATACAGAAGACATGTTTATGTCCAGAATTATTGTATTTGATGCTATGTATCTTACCAATATGGTACTATCTCATCTATTGCATTTTTTTTAATTTCAAAACAAACGCACAACAACTCCCCAAAAAACCCAAAACATTTTTAAAGTTTGTCTTGGCAGTGCTTGTGCTTTCTCTGATTCTTCCAAAGACCAGCCAGTATATCAAGTGGATTGTCTCTGCAGGACTGGCACAAGTCAGTGAATTCTCTTTTGTTCTGGGAAGTAGAGCACGCAGAGCAGGGATCATATCTCGGGAGGTAAGCTGTTCTGTAGTTATTAACTTCACTTTTTTTGCACCTGAATAACTTATTGGGGTTTTGTATTACAGTGTATTTGAAAAATCAATACACTCCAATTTTGTGGCATCTCTTAACTGTTAACAGAATCAACACATACAAATGGAGACATGAATGTCCTTGACAGGGTTCTTAGTTCTGTTTTTCACTTGTTTCATATTGTACTTTAGTATTTTAAATAGCAGGTTTTACTTTTAAATAGCTTAATTATAGATACTTTGCCTTAACTGCTCTCACTTACAACTTCCTTATTAACTGAGCAGTGAGTTGTATATAGAACCCAGGTTAGTAAGACTGAGGAGCCTTTGCTTTTATAATCCTGGTACAGCTGTACAAAGAGGTAACTGAGAGTATAGGTTTGACTAAGGAAATACCAGTAAATAAGAACCAGAGAGCAGACATGGTGAACTAACTGGAAATTGCCTTAATATTTAAACAAGCAAGCAAACATGTAATCTTTACCTGCAAAGCTTGTTAATTTTAAATCCTCTGCAGAAGAAACAGCCAGCTTTTTCAATAGTCAGAGAAAAATCTCCTAGGAAAGAAACCTTAAATTGTTTTATATTGAAACTATCAGAATGCTTTTTTTTTTTTTTTTTTTTTTTTGTCAATATGAAGCCTGCTTTGTGAAATTAAGTAAATTATGGCTATAGGGATACAACTTACCTCACTTTCTAGTGCTAGCCGCTTTCTCCTCTGTATCTCTGCTCACAAAAATACTCTGCTGGTGCTCTGAGCTTTTCACTGTGTGAGCACGCGGGCCGTATACACTGGAACCAATTCCAAAGCACGTGTGAAAACCTTACGCAATGCTGTTCACTTGTATAGGTAAAGATGATTCATTTTCATGTTCATTCCTGCATATAATTAGGAGTTATAAATATTGTATGTTTGTATAGAGTTTCGAGATCCATACGTGATCACAGAACCTGTTTAGGGTCCCACCCACTGTGCTTGGAAGCCTTTAGGCTTTAATTTTTTTTTCCTGTGGCAGCTCTCACGTCATTGCCTACTGCATAGGTTTATACAGCTCTGAAATTTCCAGAAGTCAGTCTCCTGTTTGAGACTTCAAAACTACTTCTCGCTGTGGTTTTATAAGACACTTTCAGAATATGTAGTTAAGGTCTTACTTCAGAAGATGTGCAGTATAACATAAGGGGATTTTTGTCTGCTCTTTTTAGTGTGCAAAATAGTAGTGCACTTTGACACTATATCATTAAGCCAGAATAATTTTGGGTAGATTTTTTTTTTTTTTTAATAAAGTAGTATTTGGCCTTTGACCTTTCAGCAAACCTTGAGCTTTCCAATCTGATATCTTAACTATACATGTAAATAATTGTTTTTCTATAAGCTCATAATGTTGGTTTTGTACTTGTATCTTCAAACCAGATAAACAGGTAATTAGATGATTTGTGCATAAACTTGTTTGCTGTTGTGACAATAGGCATAGTTGGTTAGGAAGACAGGTAAAGTCTCCCTGAAAATATTGTCCAGAAAAGTCTGATCTCCTCAAACTTCTAGTCACTTCTTAGTTTACCATATAACTAAGAGAAGTAATGGCTCTTATTTCCCATTTTCAGGTCTATCTTCTCATTCTGAGTGTGACTACTCTAAGCCTTTTACTTGCCCCTGCCCTGTGGAGAGCTGCGATTATGAAATGTGTTCCGAGACCCGAAAGACGCTCAAGCACTTGATTAAGACTTGTACATGTACAAGAAAACATCTTCTTCCAAGGAATATCTTCATTGCTCATTCTATTTCTATGCACTCAGAAAACAAGAGGTTTTGAGTAGTTGGTCCTCTTAACGTACACTAGGTTATAAGCCTTATACTGACCTTAAAACAAAATTCAACATTAGAAAATAATTATATCATTTGAATTGCACACCTCTTACAAAACTTACTTGCTCGCTGACAGATTAGAATCTGCTAGGATTTTTGTTCCTGATCCAATCAATTATTCAGAGCATAAATTATTTTTTTAAATGTAGTATCATGCAAACTGTGTTGATTATTTTGTGCCTGAATGTGCCTTTTAATTTTCATCCTATTTTGTTACTGCTGGTTCATCACCAGATTTTGTTTAAG
This sequence comes from Aramus guarauna, assembly GCA_013400195.1. Lineage (NCBI taxonomy): Eukaryota > Metazoa > Chordata > Aves > Gruiformes > Aramidae > Aramus > Aramus guarauna. Next base: position 30,851 of record VXBL01007663.1, on the reverse strand, counting down.
AAGAAAAAAAAAAATATTATGGTGCCTATGGTATCTTCTTTCACTAAATGACTTGAGTCATTTTCACATTTAGGAGTTTAATATACTAGTATAAAATTAATCACAAACCACATTTTTAATGGTGAGTAGAAGTGCAGTCCTCTACACAAGAAAAGGTTTAACAGTTTAGTATCACAATGTTTTAAGCAGTCAGATATGTATTCCAAATGATGCAACCAATACTGTATGATATTTTATTCCAAATTACAGCATATAATGTATTTTCTTATAGTGGTAACTTCTATTTGTGTTAGTTCTTGTATTTATATACATATTTGACTAAAACTTGATGGTAGAAAAGGGCGTACCTTAAGTTATATTTGAAGATTGATGCTTGTCACCCATTCTTGTTGCTAACTGCTGTTCCAACAATTGTTTACAGTTTGGGTTTTTTTTTCTTTGTTTTAAATCAAAAATAAATCTAGCAAAACTGGGAAGTCTAATTTCAAGCAGATGTGTAAAACATCAGTTCTGTAACTTTGGAGGTTGGATGTTATCGACACTATGCTAGACTCAAAATTATTTTAAGTAAATTGATTTGCACAAAACTAGAAATGGCAGACTGGATATGTATTTGGAACTTCATGACTTTATACTTTGTGTTTACATTGAATAAATTGTTAGTCTCTTTAAAATAATCATGTTGTTTTAAAAAAAACAAAACCCAACAACCCAGTGTTTTGAATGTGATCTTAAGTGTAAGTGTTTTGTTATTTAAAACATTACATGTAGCAGGGTAAGCCTTGTAAAAATCCATTCTTTAAGTGTCATAGAGGAAGCTTACTCATAGACTGTAATCTAGACTGACAATTTAAAAATCATCTTGAGGTTTATCTGCTAAAAACAATACTATTAAAGATATATTAACACTTCAGGCCAGTATTATACTGTCATCTGAAATAACTTTGATACCCACAGAATGGCTAGAAAAATGCATGTTATGTAGGTTTAAATTGCCAATTAAAATGAAAGCTGTCTTCCAAGTAGCAAAACAAACCTCTGGATGGATTTGTGTGCTTTATACCTCTCTTCTCTATCACAGTAGCCTCTGTTTCCTCCCACGTTTTCTCTGACATCTGTTGGGCTTGTCAGTATGCAGCTTGGGCTAACCTGGAGTGTGTACGCAGTGTTAGGACAGGGTAGGGTTCATCATATTTGAGTTCTAGCTCACTGGATTCGGGGCTTTCTCTCCAGGCACTGATGCTTCATAAAAGTTGCAGGAATGCATGGCGATTCCACCTCTCCTTGAATGGTTTCAAAAGTTATTGAGGAACAGTGGCAAATACAGAAGAAAAAGCTGCCCTGTAAGTAAAATAATTTGATTATAAAATGAGTCGGTAACAAAAAAGACATTTGAAACCCATTCGTTGCTGTACTTCAATATTTTGTATTCCAAATATAGAAATAATTCAGAAGTTTTATGATACTGCTTAACAAACTACTAGCTTGAACCTTTTTCTCAGGTGCCTCACTAAAATAATTTGTTTTGTAACCGTACTAGGGAGAGAAATCTTACTCCATCCACTGACTTAGTGTGTAGTTTCTGCTTGAAATGTAAGCTTCTCTGCTGAATACTTCATTTTGGTTTTGAAAGCTGCTTATTTGACATGTAGTTTACCACTATTAAACTACATGTAGCTTACTACTACTTTTTTCAGGGGGAAAAAAGGACCCATGAAAGACCATGGTAGAGACCTCTGTATGGTTTCCATTATTTCTTTTCAAACTATTAGACAAAGTATTAGAGCTGTGATGAGTAAACCTTTTGTCTAAATAAATTGCTGTGGCTAGTTGTAGTTCTCTGGAAAATTCTGGTTAGGAGAGTAGCAAATATTGATGGCTTGTGTCTCTTAAAAGAAAGAAAATATTTTCCTGATGACCTGTTAAAGGAGTTGGGTGAAGAGTCCTTTTAGTACCGTGTCCAAAATCCAAAGCAAGTATCTAGATACCTTACTGGCTGCCTCATCTCTGTCACTTCTTTCCCAAATAATTTTTGATCCATTCATGACTTGGCTGGGCTTTTGGAGAACCAGGGAAAAAGAAATAGGAGCCTCATCTGACTATCAATGTTCTGTGCCTCGTCAGCATAGACTTGGATTGCCTGCTTGAATATTAGATGTAAGTTCAAATTACTAATCTTATTGGCAAAATGATGTTTGTTTACAATCAGATGTTTGAGATTTTCTCATAGAAATCTGGAAGTATATTGAGATATTGTAAATGTTTCCTGAAATGCAAATAACGGCTCCATATGTAATGCCATGTCTAAATGGGGTAGTCTTGAGGTACGATCTTAGGATAGAAACAACAGACCTTAGCCCTGAATGATCAGTCATGCCTGTATGGAAAATGGGGAGAGCATTTCACAATTGGCCCACTTAGTTTATGCGCCTACTCCAGAATATTCTCTTTCTGAGTGAAGCAGATAAAATCAGAGCAGAGATCCAAAACCCCTGAAAGGAAAATCTACTGATTTGTAGAAGAACAGGTGGTCTTTTCTGGAAATTTTTGTTTCAGCTTGTTAGGTAGTGGTTCTATCTCATTCATTTATCTAATCATCAGCATCATTTGAATACAGAAAAGCTGATGCAGGGCAGAAGCTTCCTAAGTGATGAGAGGATATTTTTGTGGTGAAGCTGAGCTTAAGGGAGTGGAAAGGAAGGGTCTGCTCTGTGCTTGAGTAGCAACTCATTCAGCATACCTGTTTGGGGGGGATTTTTTTTGTTGTTGCTTTGTTTGAGGTGAGTGTAACTGGTTGCTTGTTTTATATGGCTTTCTCTCTGAAAATTTGAGTTCTTGCACTTTATCCCTTAATTGCTATCTCTGGTCACTGTTACCTGCGAGGGTGAAGGACCCAAAACAGTTTAAAGGCTGGTACTGTGGGCTCCGCTTGTATTTTGTGAGTCATTTCCCTATTCCCAGGGTCAGACTGGTATCCATGGACCCACCACCACCCTACTTGTGGCTTGTCCCGTACAGAGCAGGCTGTGCTTCAGTTCTTCAGTAGGAAGATCCCTAGGGAGAGCTGTGAGGTCGGTTCTTGCAACTCTGACTGACGTGGCTCTAGGACAACTCAAGGAATGCTGTCATCGTGGTCTAGTCCATGGGGCTACATAGCTTTTTTAATTTTTATTTCCTATAGTTCTTAAACATGAGGAGAAAGCAGCCTCACAATATCTTGTATTTTCCTTGGATTATACCGCTTGCGGGCAGAGGCATGTGTGAAGATGCCTGGCATGATGGGATAGCGCTGTGTGATGATGCTTGATGGGAGGGTGTGAGAAATCTTGCATGGTCTTGCTGCCTGTTGGAGTGAACCCAGGAACAAGCTGACCACAAAAGCACTCCTGGGGTTTGCCTTAGGAAGGAATCTGTAGTTCCGCTCCATAAGCGAGCCTGGCAGCGCTCCAGCATGCTGGCAACACCAAAGGTGGAGGAAACGACCCCGAAGTGGTGGGGAGGCCAGCCATGCGTTAACATCTTTGTGGGAAACAGCAACAGCTTATAAGGAGCAGCAAGTACCAGACATCTGTGATTAAGATGACACGGGAGCCAGCAAAACTAGCAATGTGAGGAGGAAGAGCAGCAGGATGTCCTAAGGGCTGGGAGATGTGTGGCCCACCCCACCCTAAAGGAAACAAAAAGGCAGAAGAGAAAGGTGTGCCTCTATCAGCTTCACTCCGTAGCCCAGGAGCTGTGCTGCTTTGGTTCTCCCACTGCCTCTGTTGAGTAATTACCACCGCCTGGTTAGGGAAATTTATTGAGGGTAAGGACAGTGAGTCGCCCAGGGAGACGAGGAAAATCTCCCGATTGCTGGAGACAACAAACTGGACAATGGTGTGAGCGGAGTGGCTTAGGGACAACTGATCCTGCCTTGGGGGACAGAATCTAGATCAGGGAATGGCAACACTTTCAAGGTTACGGTACCAAGCTGTATTATTTCCTAAAACAGAGTGAAATTTTAGACTTGGAAGATGCTGCCTCCCAAGGAGGCCAGATGCTGACAAGCTTGTCAGCTGGTATTATGTCTGTCTTTAAGCCAGGAGCTCTCACAGGTCCCTCTCTTAAGATGGCATGGCTTCCAGTTCTGAAGCAGGCAGGTCTAAATGTGTCCACATTTATCTCCTATGGCATCTGTGATGGGTTTCTGTCTAGAGACCAGATGACCTTTTGAAACAGTTTCCTCTTGTCTGTCACAGTTCTGCTGTGCTGATGCTGTTTAAAGTTGTGATCCGTTCTCCTTTTCAAGCACACTTAAAAGGGGGAGGAAGGCCACATGAAACAGTCAGGAACTGGAATAGCCTTTCACCACTGCAAACACAAAGTCCTAAAAGCTCCAAAATGCCTCACAAAGGTGAGGCAGAGATCAGAGAAATACTGAAGATTTTTCCAAAGGTACCTTTTTCCAAAGGTACAAATAGTTCAAATTAGTTGTGAACAACCCTCTGCTAAAGAAAAAAAACCTAAAAAATACCTGGGATGTGGTATGCTTGGGCAGTTCGTAACATGGCAAAATAAATGCTAGCATTTAGGACAGCCCCTCTTGTATCTGCTTGTTCAGTTGTCTCGCAGGAAGCTTGGGGCAACGAGAGGCTTAGGGGGAAGCACCAGCAACACAGCAAGAGTACGTGACAAGTGTAAATAGAAGAATTGGACTAATTAAAAAAGGTGGTCTTCAGTCACTTTGCTGACTAGGGTCAAGAAAGCATCAAGTCTGATGTCCGCAGAGAAGCTGCGCGGTTTGCAAAAGCAGGTCGTTGTGTGAACTTCGTAGTCTGTCCTCTGCGGCTCCTCCTCCGTTCTGAAAGCCAGTATAGCTATCTTAGTCCTTACATGTCACAGTTGCTAATGAGTTACTTTTGTATTTTTTTATTCATAAGTTTCTGTCAATTTTGCTTTGTACTAGAGAAGGTAGAAGGTGTCTGTTCAATGTGAGACTTTTTCAAAATGGTCCTAGGACCATTTTGAAAAAACAAACAACAGAGCAAATGCTTTATCTGTTATTGCAGTCACATAATTCTACCTTTTTAAAAGCATGTTTGCTCTTTTTGTAGTCCCTTCTTCACCTTGGGACAGATGTGCCCTGTTGAGGGTGCGTTCCTGGAGACTGCAGGAGCTTGTGGTAGTTGGGATAGTGGAATCAGTTTGTACTTCAAGAATTAATGTAAAAAGGGGGGTGGGGGGTGCAGGCAGGGACCTGGGATACAGAAACAGTTTAAATCCATAGGCACAGTATATATGACAGCACCATCAACTGGAGGACATCTTTTAGGAAGCGTTTTTTCTTCAGCTGGCTTGGGGTGCTTCATGGGTTTTGTGTGTGGAAGCTCTTGCCTCTTTCTGGAAAATTATAAACATATTTTCAGTATCATCTTCTTTCTTTGATGTCCACTACCATCAAGTTTAGTCAAGAAGAATGAAGAAATGGGGTTATAATGGCTGTTGTCAGAACAGGCTACTGCATGAGCAGCCACGGAACCCCAGAGCAGCAAGTGGGGAGTTAATGTGAATGAAAAACTTCAAAGATTGCCATTTATCAAGAAAATGAAGGTAGCTAGTGGTTCCTTGTTATTATAAAACACAACCCCCCCAGTGTCTTAAAAAAAAAAAAAATCAATAAGGTATAAAAAAAGTAACTAAATAAGAGTCAACTGATGAAATGTTATCAGTTGATGAAAGCTGGGGAGGGACTGTTTATCAGGGAGTGTAGTGATAGGACAAGGGGTAATGGCCTTAAGCTGAAGGAGGGTAGATTTAGATTAGATATAAGGAAGAAATTTTTTACAATGAGGGTGGTGAGGCACTGGCACAGGTTGCCCAGAGAAGCTGTGGATGCCCCCTCCCTGGCAGTGTTCAAGGCCAGGTTGGATGGGGCTTTGGGCAACCTGGTCTAGTGGAGGGTGTCCCTGCCCATGGCAGGGGGGTTGGAACTAGATGGGCTTTGAGGTCCCTTCCAACCCAAACCATTCCATGACCTTCTCCAGCATTTGTGCTAGACTGTTCTGCTCTGTTTCTGTATAGTGGTTCTGCTGGTCACATCTCCTGTTCCCAACTAGTCGTCTTTCCCCCAGGTATGATCAGGAAGCAGCATGGTTTTAGAGAAAGAACCAACCTTCGACTTCCTGCTCTTCATGTCACAGCCTTGTACCACACAGGCTTGGTACCGCACCAAGCGTTTGCAGCTTCCCATCAACTAGTCTTAGATCCACTCCCAGAAGAAATGCAGCTATTGAGGTTTCAAGCTTTGATTTTGCTGCAGTTGCCACCATTATAGCTATGCCTTTTTAGCCCCCACTATGTATGCTGAAAGGTTTTTGCCAAGAATTACATCATTTTTGTATAAATTACATCACGCAAGCCCAGCCAACGTACACCATTTGTGTGGCTGCGCACACCTGGCATCTGAGGCGCGCGCAGGTTTCAGTCTGCAGGCGTCAGAACCCGCGAGTGCTCGTTTTTGGGGTAGCTCTGGCCTGATTTGAGCTTGAGGGCAGCAGCCGCCTAACGGAAAACCTTCACTCCGAGTAGTATCAAATCCGAACTTCAGCACGGATCGCCGTACGGGAACTTGCTCAAGTAACGGCCCGACAAAACGTGTATGAGGAAGCACCGACAGGATGTTGCGGCAACTAACCGCACCGCCCTGCCCCGCCGGCTCCCGCTTCTCACCGACAGCACCCGCGCCGCCCACAAACCCGCTCGGCACCAAGGCCGGCACCGGCCCGGGCTCGCTCCTCGCCCGTGAGGCGGGCTGGCCAGCGCAGGCTGAAGGCGGCGGCCCGGCCCGGCCCGGCCCAGCCCCCCCGGCGGCGGCGCCAAGGTGCGGGCCCTGTCCCGCTGCGATAAGGACGCGCAGGAGCCCGGCGCCTTCCCGTCCCTTCGCGGCGCGGGAGGCGGCTCGCGCCCGCCCGCGCGCACGCGCGC
>VXBL01007663.1:0-22931 GCA_013400195.1 Aramus guarauna | reverse complement strand
GGAGGAGGAATGGGGGGGGGTTGCAAGGCCCGGGGGGGGGGGGCTGGCCCCTGAGGCCTACTCGTGCCTGCTGCTGGAAATGGGGGTGGGGAGGAGGAGGAGGCCGAGGGAGTGATCGCTTCCCCCGCCGCTTCTGCCCGCGCCCTGCTCTGCGGTGTTGCAAGGGGCGCAGCTGGACAGGGACCGGCCCAGTGTGGGCTGCCCGCTGCCCCGCTGGGATAGGGTACGTGCTGGGGGAAGGGCCCTCCTCCTAGGGGAGAGCTCACCCCGGCTCTCGGAAAAGGGGGCATTTCCCACACGTGAGCGTGGGGTTGGGGTGGGCGTAGGCCTTTAGGGGATGAATTGGTGATGACAGAAAACTTTTTCCTCTTAAAAACGGGTTTTTTTTAAAAGTAAATTGCATTTAGTGGTATTCAGTAATTTCAATTGCAAAAACTTTCCCTCCTTCCATTTTTATAGCTGATGTTGTCTTTACTTGCTTTCTAGAAAATAGCATCATTGTCTCTGTGTCCTGCAGCTGTCAAGATTTTAAGAGGACTGATTTCTAGTCTTTGGTAACATGGCAAAAGATGTAAGTATATTGTAGCGCATCGTACGTGGAAGCATAGCTCATAGAATATTCTTGGTTTTGTTAACAAAGGCAAACCAGGTCATGCTTTATAATAGCTGGCATTAATGAATATATGAAATGTACTTTATCTACATTGTACATCAAGCCTAGGCTATGTTTTCCTTTAGATGTAACAGCATAAAAAAGCTTTAGATCTGCAGCCATTTTTTCAGAGTAATTAATCTTTAAGAATTCACTGTGCTTATAAAAGCACTTGGGCCATTGGCATTATGTGTATTCACACTGAACACTAAACTAGCTTGGTTTTGATTTGGATTTAAAAAAAAAACCCAGCAAGTACTGTTCAGATGACGGAGTTGTCGTTGACTACTATTGTCAACTAGCATTGCCTTTCTCATGTTCAAGGAATCATCGTATATTCAAGGGAGTGAAGATGGTTCAGTCTCCATATTTGTTCATTGTTTTGTCTCTGTCTACTGAAAGATGGTAGTTAGTGTCTGTAAAAACAGGCTTTGGGGACGTTCATCATAGGCTTCCATTACTATGGATGTTAAGGTTCTTGAATCATGTTTACTCTTTACCAATTCCAGTGCTTCTGAAAAACAAAATTTAAACAGGTTCTGCATTTAAGATGTAACTCGTTTTTAATACCCAATATGATTAGGCTTTCATGTTCCCTTATTGAAAACAAGGCGAAATACTACTCCATTTTAAAATCTGAATGTATGTGCCCTTCAAAAAAACCCTCAAAAAACAACAGCATACAAGCTGAGGAAAAGTGATACAATTCAAATTCTTAAACAGCAGGTTATGATCTAAGGTGGTCTGTTGGAGCTTTTAAATGATGAGAATTTCCGTGAAATAGTGATTGGTTTAACAAATTAATCTTGTGGAGAATTTTAGTTGTTTAAAAGCAACTGAAAAACATCTTAATGTGCAGAGAAGCAACCAGAAATACATAGTCACTCAAAGCTTGCCTGGAAGAGATAAGGGTGGCCAAGTACGTTAGATAGCAGAGTTCAGGGAATGAAAGGCCATATAAGCGGGAAGAAAACGAAAGAGGAATGTTAGACTAGGAGTTGAAATTGAAACAGTTCAGAGTAATCGAGATACTAAAGTACATTTGTTTAATATAACCTTTGGGAGAGAGAACAACTAAGTGAAGAAGTGCTAGCACCTGGAAATAGCAATGAATATCTTATAAGGTCTAGGGGAGCAGAATGAGAATAAAACCTTTAAGAACCTAATTTTTGAAAGATACAGCTTATTTTGGAAAAGGGAGTAGTTAGGAATAACACACCATAGTAAACTTCAGAAATGGAAGGCGACGCTACAGATAGTAAAAGAAATTGTTTTCAGTACCTTTATTACAGGAATTAATAAGCTGAATTTGGAAAAATGAAAATCTAGGTCACGTTTTAGGTAAAATTTTAAGTGTACTTGAGCACCAGAGCAGGGTAGCTAGAAAGGGTATGAAATCCCAATTGAAGGATTGTCTAACCTGTTCTTAAAAACCTCTCCACATACTTAGTCCTGCCTCAGGGGAGAAAGATGAACTGCTTACCTTTTTGCAGACTATTGCATATCCACCATTACATGATGTCTAAAACATGGAGTGAATGCTGGGAAATTTTAAATTTCCAGGTCTGATTGTGGGCCCTGTTAGGTTTGATTTAATGCTAGAAAGTAGAGATGCTAATTGGTATAACACTTTTTTTTTTTATTTTCAGAAGGGAAGAGAATGATTCCCATATTTTTTGTCCAAAATCCAAGTTCCTTTCCTAGTAAAATAATGGAATTAATCATGATAGAGACAGTATCACTGTATTTCTGGGCACTGGATCTTTGAAGGCCTGCCCCGCTGTAAATTTAAACACTCCTACATGGAAATACTGTTGTGATTGATGGCCTGTGGTTCTGCCATGTCACCTATCAAGCGCACTAACGGACTGTGCGATGTAGTGGTGAAGAAGATGGCATAGTTGAATGCCCCCCACCCCTTCCTTCCCTTTTGCTCAGCAGAGGTGAGATGGCTAAACTGTGGTAAGGGCTGTGCTGCTGCGATGCCAAGTCTGGGCTTCAGGTGGCATTTACATGGCCAAGCACGCTTCAGAGTGCAGCAGCTGGGGACTGCAGGCTCGGTGTCTGTCCCGCTCTTCCTCCGTGCTGCTGGGCCAACACCCCTCCCGGTGAGGGTGAAGCAGGCAGCCCTGCAGAAGAGGGAGGTGTGGAGGAGCCAGGGTGCCACAAGATAACATGCTCCTACTTAACTCCTCCTTCCCTCCCTGCCACAGGGGAGCACTTCGCCTTTTCTTGCTCACTTCAGCTCTTCTTCTGATACCTCTTTATAAAAACTATAATTTGAAAAGCCAAATACTTGTAAAAGTTTGCAGTTTGAGATTTTACTGGATAATTGAACAAATAGGGAGTATGATGGAGATTACCAGCAAACCCAATTAAATGTTTTTATAAAGGATTAAACAATTACAAAAGTACTAATCAAGTAAGCTGGCAAGATAATGCTTATGAACGATTTGACCCAAGCCTAAATTCTGTGAAATATTACTTTAAAATGTATCCTTCTAATGCTTTTCTCAGTGTACAGTAAAGACAAAATGAGCAACAAAAGATTGATTATTTTTTTTACTTTACAAAATACTTTCGTTTCCTTGGCAGTGGTCAGGAAGCGATGAGGCAGAAAAAAAGATACATTTGTATGTAGCACCTTAATTAAGAGCCTGCAGGTGGAGTTTAAGAGCATAATCACAAGTAATGTTCTAGCTGGATAAGTTGAAAAATAATAATGGAAAAAGAGAAATACTAGCTTGTGAAGGTTAAAGTATCTGTGGGTATATCAATTTAGTTTTTTGAAAACTTATATAAAGGGTATGGGATCTGGAATACAATAAATACAAAGGGGAGCAAAGGAGCAAACTCATTTTCCAGTGTGATCTGGTAATAGTACTAACCATAGCCATTTTTGGGTTTATGTAAGTGAGCATTGTGTGGAGCAGAGAAGCAATTCTAACAGAATCAGGTGGATTGGTCATGGAATATCACTTTCAGTTCAGAAGATCTTCGTTACTAGAAAGACGTCACTTTTTTGTGTAATATAAAGAAAAAATGAAAAAGAAGTGTGGACAAGAGAATGCCAATGCAGTATCTCAAGGACTTGTGTACCTTGGGAGTGGGATCATTCTGTTGCTTGTCGGAGGCTGAATGACAAATTAAGTTGAGGTCAGTAGAGTTGGGTACAGTTTGACATGAATGTTTGCACTCTGTGGGAAGTTTCTTGGTCTGAGACAGTCATCGCATACAGCGACTCTCCAGAAACTCCAGCTTAGCCAGTATTCCTCTTTCTGGTTAATATCGGTGTCATTCTCTAAGACTTTGCTGAGTCTTCTGGAAACTCTTCCACTGCTTACAAATGTGGCACCTTCCAGGCAGGGGCTGGAGGAGCCAAACGTATGCACCGAGGTCCCTAAGCGAAAGCACAGTTCCCTAAGTGAAATGTCCATCCATTTTAAGCATGCCAGTGCTTAAAACTAAGCAGGATGCAGCATCGAAAGAAGGAGCAGGACCTACTGTATTAAGAAAGTAAATTTGGTAACAATTTTTTTGTCTTCTGATTCCCAGTATGAGACTGAGGACTACTTGCTGGCCACTTCTATGTTCCATTATATATTAGAATTATCTGTAAATTAAGTTGATAAATACTTTTTAGTATAAATGATTAACATACCTTCCACCACTAAATTAACAGTTTCTGTAGTGTAGCTGAAGATCCAAGTTGTGATAAGATCCTGGTTCTCCTCTGGGTTACTTCTGTTGCAAATGAACTGCTGAGGCCTCTCAGGCAGCCATAAAGAAAGAAGCTTGTGGCTGTTTTCTTTAAGACCCACTGTTAAATAGACAAGAAGAAGCAGGAGCCATTTGCAGGAGCTGGGTCTATTAGAGGGGATAATCCAATGCATGGTGTTACAGTGAGTACTGAGCGGAAAGGGACTAGACAAAAGGAAGATTCCTTCTGATTTTGAAAATTACATATATTGAAATACATGAAATACATAAATGAAATACTCTATATAGTAGCAGTTGCTTATGATTATTTCAGTTGTCCACCATTATTGCACGGACTGTTTCCAGTCATTAAAAGAAAAAAAAAAATTGTTCATGAAGGACATGCGGTTGAAAACTAATCTGGTGTTTCACAAACTTCTGAAATTGACATACCACTGTTAGCCTTCAGAATTTCTCACAGACTAAAATATCTTTCTTGAGAGCTGTTCATGTGGAAAGCTCATGCATTTTACTGTTTCATAGACTGCTGACAGTGCCATTGGCTTTGGAACCACTGGTTCTAAAGTTAGATTATTATTTTTTTTAATTATGTTTTATTCTACTGTCGTCTTTTGCTTGAATTACTTTGAGGGATTTTTCTCTTGATCTCTAGTTTGCATAAAACATATGGTAACTCTTTAGTATTTCATGGTGCTTTTATTAATCTCATTGAGCAGTAGCTATGGTCCATGTATCTAACTTTGTAAAGGAAGCCCTGTGCATGTGTGTAAATTTGAGGACATCGGGTAAATTCTGCCTGCACAAAGTTCAACACCTGATCTAACGTTACTGTTCAAGAGATCTAAAGATGTAGGGATTAATGTTGATGGTTTATTTTGAGTATTCAGAGTACATTCAGGTATGTAGTTTAATCCAGTGAATTTATTTCACAGTATTAATAAATATCTTGCTCAAAGAATAGTTAAAGAAAACCCCACAGCAAACTAATTTCTTACAGCAACTTTATTGGACAGGTCAATAGGTCTGCTAGATTTGGGGAAAGAAGTAGATCTGTGCGTCGTGTAGTAATTTTACTGAAACACCACAAAAGATGTACTGTAATAGCTTTCATGTGGTGCTTCTACATCAATCTTGAGCAAGTCTTTGTGGTCTGAAAAGGTTACATTTGGGATGGATTAAAAAAAAAGCCTAATGAAACTAGGAAAAAGGTATATTTTGGATCTTTTTTACATGATGCACTTTCAATGTCTATAAAGTATTGAAAAGTCTTCAAAACATTTTTCAGACTTTTTAAAAATACCAGTATGTGTTTCTCCTTTTATGTTTATTTTTGGTTACGTACTGGGAATTTCAGTGAGGCAGACTAAAGAAGTCTTTAGTGGATCTCAAGTGGTTCATGCACCTTTTTTGATACCATTTTAGTTCAGTGACTTTTCAGTAGCTTGATCTATTTCTATTTGCCTTTAGTGAGTTCTAAGGTATTCAGAAGTTTGCAAACTGAAGATCAAATAATATGAAATTAGGTCTTCTAAAAAGGCATCTCAGTCTGGGATTTCAAGTATTGTTAACATTCTTTAAATATCTTTTTAGAAGAAGGCAGAAGGAAAATGATCTTTAAGCTCTCATTTTTACATGGCAAATACACAATAAGAGTCCCTTTTTTTTTTCCCCCTATGCAGAAAATAGTAACTTAGAAGTTGCCTGTCACCTCACCAGTTTATTTGTGTAAATAAAGCATTTTATTTAGCCTTCAAGTGTTTAACTTCTTTATTAATTGTATGTGTCAGTTAATGGTAGTGGCTTTATACAGATATATATTTGTAGTATTACTGAGTAAATACTGTATGCTGACAACTAAACACACTAGACAAAAATGCAGCTTTTAAAAGTTAAGTTACACTAGGGATTGCTTATTTTAGTGTTTGTATTTGCTTGCCTGGATATCACTTAATGGAGATTTATTGTGGCTAATTAGAAGTGGGAGGAAAAATGGGCCAATCTTTGCTAAACATCCTCTGTGTTAAAGTGGTTCTCAGACAGATAGTGGACAACTTGATTTTAAAGGTTGACAGTGGTCTATATCTCCAAAAACACTGCTGGCTACTTGTCTTGTGTTACGTTACATTCCCTAAGTGTCCCACTATTGCATTAATGGTTACACAGACTTGCTTGAAAATTATGTTGTGGGCTGCTGTAGCCTTAAAATACACCGATAAGGAGGTTGGTGAGGGAAATGGTTTTGGAATGAGTCCTGTTTAACATTACTTGTTGATTTCTGCTGTGGTTCAGATGCTGTTGAGCAAACTGCTCTAAAGATTTGATTTGGCTGGAAAAACAAAAGTCTATTTAGGTCAAATCTAGAACAGCACCAGGAGCTAATTGTGGAAGTGGCTGTTGCTGGTACCTTTCTGCATATGAGTATTTAGTCCAAGAGGACACAAACAATGATTTTATTTTCTGATTAGTTTGCATGGTAGAAGCGGCAAACCAGTGTTTCAGTTCTGTTCACCCTAGGAATCTCGAATCCAAATTTGCTTCCTTCTTACAGCTTCACAGTTAGTTTTGGGGATGTCAGCTTTAAATTTTGCAAGAATTGTGTCACTTGGGCAATTGAATTATTGTAAGAAACAACCCAGTATAATGATTTTAACTCCTGTGGTATTTTTGATGTGCGTGGCTGCTTAGACTGGACCATTATTTGACTCATCTTCAATATGAATTCTTCATCTGTGATTGTAGAATTTAATTTTTGCTGAATTCTAGATGTGTTGCTCTGTTTAGAAAATAACAGCCAGGCAGGCTAATGGTCTTGACATATTCGGCAATAAGGAGACCTCAGGTGTCATTCTGTATATACTCAGCGTCCAATGTATGTGCAGTATCAGTGGAGCCTATATTCAGACCAAAGATTGACAATACTTAACTGAGCTACTAACCGGTATTTAGTTTTTGTCTTCACAATTCTGCGTGATCCAGTTCTTTACGATCTAGTGCTTTGACTGTATCTTGCTAAGGTGATGATAATGCAATTTACTTTTTGTCAAGCTCATTTCTGTGGTATAGCTCATTGCAGAGTGGTTGACAGACACATTCATCTTGAAGATGCTGCCATGAACTGAGGATGCGGTATGATCTCTGCTTCAGACGGCTACCGAGACACAGTAAAATAATACGTCTGAGAATTTTGCAGGATCAGACTGCTATAGCCTGACTTAAAAAGTTCTTTTATATTGCTTTATACAGTAAGGAATAGTTCTCACTGACTTCATTTGCAAAATGAAATTAAAATCTTTCAAATTTAAGAACTTTCCTTTCCTTTCCTGCAATCTTCTACTTCATATCTTAATTGCCTTTTAATTTATGCGAAAAATGAATTGGATGTCCCATAAAAGTAGCCTCCCTCATTTACAGGGTGAGTCATGCCCAAAGCGTGTTTGCTCTGGTCCCTGAATGAGATGAGTCCAATGGGAAAAATAGTCAATTACCATCTTGTTACAAATGACATTTGTGTGTGGATAGGGGTGAAAAAAGAATTAAGGTTGTTCAAGCAGCGTTACTTCTGATTATAAGCTTTTATCCACTTTGTAGCTGTGCTAGTTTTCTTTTGTGTTTGTTTGTTCCTTCCTGGTATTAAAATAAGGAACAAAAAACAACCCCTACATTGTCAGTGAAGTGACACATAGTAAGATTGCAAGGCATAGGGCCTTTACATTTATTATGTACTCTTAAGCAGTAAAATGACTAGGGATTGTCATTCTGTATGGATCAAGTTAGGGGCAGTTTGCACAAGATGTGTGGGGATTTGCTAGTAGGCTTTGCAAATACCTGTAGACAGCAGAAGCATCCTCCTGATGCCTTTGACAAGCTCTGGAAGGAAATGTAGTCTAACGGGAATACTTTTCCGTCCCAATTTCTCCATTTTCTGATTCTGTCTTTATATTTCTTCTGTGATTTATTTTGAACTTCTCATTTTGAGTCCCAGCTTATTTACCATTTCAGTCATAGTTAGAATAAATTGTATTTGCCTTCCCAGTTCCCATGTTCTTCCCCTCTCCTCACAGGATCCGATCTCCTTGGCCTGTTAAAGCTTTCTTTTAGGTTCTCATCAGTTCTGTTGCCTGTACTTTTTCAGTGACTCTCAGTTTACCTCAACTCTTAATCTGCCATCTTCCATCCAATTTTCTAACTCACTTTCTGTCTCTTTCCCAGACAGTTCCCAAATCGTCTGCTTGTTTTTCTCTCTCCCATTCTGACTCCTATGCTTTAATGAATGTTGTATATTTGGCAGCCACTTCTCTTGTTTTGTTGTCAAACCCAGTCCTGTGCCTCAGTCTAGTGAGCTTAATCTGCTGTTAGCAACTGAAAATTTCTATTCTGAGAAATACCTTTTGGCAAATACCTCTGTTCCCATTTATCTCTACCCTTTTTGCTCTTCTTTCAGCTTTTTTTCAGGGAGTATACTTAAAATGGGCTCATTACCTAGAAGCAAGATACAAGAGATATTTCTATGGCACAAAAGAACCCTTATGTTCTCCGTATGTACTTATCTCAGAGTCTTGGGTGGACCTTACTCTCCAGTTAAACCTGATAGACATAGTGTGTGTAGTCTTGTTTTAGTCAAACTTCTTGGTCATGCTTTTATAGGTTCCTTGTCCTTCAGTCCAAATTCAACTGGAATCTTTTCTGTTTAGTTTAAAGGTTTAGTGAATATTTTTATGCCAATTTTTATTAAGAAATTGAGTTGCAAGTCTGGAAAGCTGTGGAAGAACTGATAACTTGTGAGGGAGTTGAGTTTCTGGTGCATAACGAGCTTGTTAGTAATACACGAAATTATTCTGTGATAGTCTGCACTAAGGGATTTTTTTAATAAATGAAATTCTCTGCATTTTTAGTAAATTTTGGTTCAGATTAACTTTAGTCCCAACAACAAGATATTTCCCAGTTTACTGACTTTCAGGCTGAAGGCACTTGTGCTTTTCAGCTTTTACTTGTAAACAACATAAAAATAGACTTCCCATTCCTTTTGACTGTGTTGATCTCATAGCAGGCCAAAGCTAACTGAAGTTGACTTTTTGATACGTTTAGCCTGTCAGTTGATTTCTTTTCCTTAGGAGTGCTTTAATGATGTGATGAGTGTCTAGGTGGCGGCTGGGATCTCCACTCCAGCGTAGCTTCCACAGTTAAAATTACCAGATTTACTAATTTGTCCAATGGTCTTTAACTGTATTCCTCTGATCTGTGGAAAGGAGATCATAAGTTATTATTGTTTAAATGGTATGTTGAGTGTCAAAAGCTATTTTTTTTAAAATCATTGTTGATTTTATTGAAATGTGAAAAGGATAAAGGGTGTATTTATATCTGTTGCCTGTTCAGGATACTAGGAGTTTCCTTAAGTAGCCATAGAGAAGTATACATAGCCAAGATGTCTCTTTGAAGAGGAAAGCAGTGCTAAATTGTGAAGTTGCATACACTTACAAAGCTTTCAGAGTGCAATATTAAGAGCATGATGTTATTTCAAGGAGCCCTGATGTTATCATCGAAGTAACTAATGCATCTTGAAATTGAGAATCATGAGAAGAAGAAAATGTGGAATGCAAAAAAAATTACATTGTCAGGTGAAAAAAACCCCAACCAAACCCAAAGCAGCTTGATAAGGCCTGAAAATGATGTGTATTTTCCCATCAGAAAACAGAATTTCCTTGATGTGTAAACCCTCCTTAGCAGAAGGTTAGTTTTCCATTGGGGAAAATCAGGTACTTCTTGCTGGTGTATTTTTTTGTGTTGGTATGGAGGGGTTTTTATTATTTATTTTATTATTTGTTTATTGTGAATGTGTGACTAAGGTATACCTAATGGGAGCTGTGGTCACATTTTCCTCTGTTTTCTTCTTTCTTTTGGGCACCGCACTATGCTAGATAGGTTATGGAGAAGTAATCCTGGTCTCTCCTCCAAAATAACCTGGCCTGAAAAATAGCAGGAGTTTCTTTGAAATACACTGAGCCTTTTTTTGGCCTGGTATTTCCATTTTAGAACAAAGACACCAGAATTTTATATGGGATGGAAGTTCTGCTTTTTCAGTTCTCTCTTGCCAAAAGCTTGTATCTGTGACTTTGAGGAGACTCAAATTTAGTGATAAATTTTGATAACTGTAGAATTAAATAGTGTATCCAGAAGTGTGAAGCGCATGCTGAGGCTGGAATAACAGAATTTTCACTACAAATCAGTTTTTATTATGAATAATAGCAGCTGGGGATACTATTTGCTGTGGGACTTGGTAGTATTCTTTCAAGTAGTTTTCTTGGAGTCTTTCCTAGGAATACCTAGGCCAGGTTGGATGAGGCTTTGGGCTATCTGGTCTAGTGGAGGGTGTCCCTGCCTGTGCCAGGGGGGTTGGAACTAGATGGTCTTTGAGGTCCCTTCCAACCCAAACCATTCTATGGTTCTATGATTATACTCTTACAAATGAGTATTTACCAGCCATTTTAACTGCTAGAGCTGATCCTTTAGTAAGACACTGGTGTAGAAGGGTGGTGGAACTGTAACAGCTGTACTCTTCATCAGTGTTGTGGTCCCTGAGGGGATTCTTCTTGTTGTTCTGTGATTGCTGTTCTCTGATTTTTCCCAAACAGTGTTCTCTTGTTGATTAAATGCAGTGTTTTTCCTAAATGTTCTCCAGTTTGTTGGTGGCTTCTGTAATTTCAGTCCCACAAAAGCATGGTCAAGGGTATGTAGCACTAACCTTACCCGTTGTAATGCTAGGTTAGATCAGGTTTTTTGGAGGTGCATATTGTTTTGGGTAATATTTTTCACTGTGTATTTTAATTATGTAGACAAAAGCTTGAAGCTTATGAGATTATTTGATACTATGGTATGGTGGTTGATTGGATACTGAAGGATAAAATGAATTTATAGAAATGGTTATATTGGAGACCATTCTGTTTTTAAAAAAAAATTGGAAGGTACCAATAAGTAATTGATTGCCTAATTTGCTAATTACTGAAATAAATGATTTGCATTTAATACTTGAATTTGCTGAATATCACAGCTTAAATATTTGGGTTTGGATTATTTCTTTAACTGACGTGAATTGGATGAAGGTTTGCTTTTGCATATTAAACTGATGAATGGATTGAATAATTAAAAATTACTAAATTCATGTGCTTCTAAAATGAAAGACATTACAGATTAAAACGGCCATTTTCTTGGTGGTCCATGAATCACAAACCAATATATTAAATGTCTTACTGATATCTTTTTTGATTGTCATAGAAAAGAGAATTTGCAGGAATCCTGAAGTACAAGCCTCCTCTTTCTGCTGTTGAATAGAAACTGAAGTACTGCATTTAAAGAAATTATGACAATGAGATTGCACTTCCTGTGTGGTTTAACACTCTTGTGAAACTGAGGTAGAATGGGAGTATAATGTAACACCCAAAAATTCATCTTCATATAACATACTGAGTTCCAGTGTTCTGGAGTGTCATATTGCCATAGAGTGTAGCTCTAGTGACATCTTTGTAGCTCTAAGGACATCTTTGTACATGATACTGATGTCACATTGATAAGTATACCTTGTCTGATAGTCAGTTGTCCTGAATTATGTATTAAGTGTGATGAAGAGTTAGGCTTGTAAAAAGCTCTAGTGTCTGGGAACAGGGCAGTTGAACTATCATTTGTTCAAGTGGACCTTTGAATCCCTACTGTGGGCAAGATGGAGAACAGGCGGTGTTTGTGTACTTTAAGTTGTTGCAGTGTGCTTAAAACAATGCTATTTCATTACTTTTTGGGGAAAATGAGGAGAATGGAGGACAGAACTGTCACAGGCTCTTCATTCTACCCATAAGTTCTACTGTCTCCTCACATTTTCTTTGTGCTATCAGGTCCTTGTTGCTGCCACGCCATTACAGCCCACTGCTCTTTATGCTTCCCTCAGCAAAATTTCTCTTCTGCTCACTTCGCAGCCTGTCCCCAGTGCTCGATTATCTTCTTTTGTCCGCTCCCCTTTCACTAAGGAGAGAAAGTTCCCTGTTTTGTCAAGTTCCCTGTCTGTCTTAAGAAATCATTGCTGTCATACACCTGGATAATAACAGCACCACAGCATCCTCTAGTGGCTCACTTGGTTTGCTGAACTGGCAAATCATAAGTACAGCTCTTCAGGTAGACTTGTAAGGGAAAAGCTTTGCTGCTGACTGACAGCAAACCACTTAATTGTCTCTTGAAGATGGGCCATTGCCTGCGAATACCAGCTACGCACAAAATGCAGCTGGGGACTTCTCATCCTTTGTAACACTGCATACTAAATTATGGTTAAGTACAAGTGTTCACTTTCTTGCTGTTCTTTTTAAATGGAAACAATCTGTGTGTACTGTGTTTTTTTTTTTTTCTTTTTTTTCCAAAATGTTTTGTCTGGAGATACCAAGGAATTACAGCATGGAGTGCTTTCTGTCAAAAAATTAATAGTATTTTTCTAAAATAACTTGTAAAATAACTTGAACTTTCTCAAAGGATGATGGTTACTTTTTAAACCTGTACACAATCGTATTCACTTAAGAGCTTTATATTCTGATCTTTAAAAAAAAAAATTTAGAAGCTCAAGGTGTTGCTTCTTAGTGCCTTTTTTCTGATTAAAATGGCTTAAAGTGCTCTCTAGCACCTCTACTGTTTTTGCTATAATGCTGTTAACTTCTGCGGTAGGTAAATTGTATCTGCGCAGATAAAGATGTAGTCACAGGTGTCCGTGGTTCTAATTGGAAGGGTGTTCAGCTATCTGTTAAAACAGTGCGTGTATGGTATAAGAGCTTAATTAGGACACAAAATAACAAGGTAGGTATAAATGGATTTTGTGGTTGTGTTTTAAGAATATGTTATTTATAAAATCAAGATTTCAAAATTTGGCAAATACCCTATCACAAATGATGCTATTAAACAGTGGCAGATTTGTGACAAAATATGGGTGATAGCAGCCGAGACTTATGGTATGATGTCTTCCATCTTTTACAATAAAAGGTTGTCTGTGTTTGTAAATTTGATACCAGTTACTTTCTTTAACAGGCTGGACTAATTGAAGCCAATGGAGAGCTTAAGGTGTTTATAGACCAAAACCTAAGTCCTGGAAAAGGTAAGAACACAATTTTTAGTAAGAGTCTCCACTTCTTGTTTTTCAGTTGTTATGCTTATTACTGGTTTTAAACTGCTTTCTTAGCATAGTTTTTCTAAAGCTTTTCTTAAGTTATATCTTACATAATCAGCAAGCAAACTGTAGATTTTCTATGGTTTATACCTGTCTTTAAACTGTGTGTGAAGTTCAGTGGTGGTTTGTCATCTCACATGTGATCTTCTCATTAGTGTAGCTTGTGTTTATATTTAAACACCAGGGTGGTCTAAAACAGCTTTTGGGGCACTGTGTTTTAGCAAATGGGAAAAATGCAGGAGCGTAGCAGTTTAAAATGGGTTATGACAGTTTTTATGATAGTGCATTCACACGAGTGCAAGCCTGTCTGAAATACTACATTGAACAGAACTGTTTTGGACTTGCACATAATGGCTGCGCAAGTATAATAGTGTAAGGTAATCAAGCAATTTAATAAAACACAGGCTATAAACTTGAATGCAATATGTGAGCTCAAAAACTAAGAGTACCTAAACATTTGGGGATTTTTATGCTGCTCTTCACATAGTTGGGGAGGAAGAACAGAAGTATCACTGAGTTCCAGTTGCCTGCAGTTCTCGACAGCTATGTCATATAACCTCTTCCGTAAACTGATTATGCTATATGTGAAAATTAGATTTTTGTCCCCTGTATTCTTAAGGGAAGGCTGTTTTGATAGTGAGACTGCAGAACTGTTCTCTGACTTCCAGTTAAGTATATTCTTGCCAGTTTATGCACTTTGCTGGTGGCAGTGTTATTTTTCAGCTTACTAGTTTTCTCCAGTGTGCTTACCTATTCTTTATAAAATAGCAATTGTGTATCTTAACAGACTTTAGTTTGACAGGCCAACTAGCCATTGTTTCCTAAATTCCTCATCAGACGAGCTCTTTGTCCTGTGGATTTTCCTTATTATCGTTCTTTGAGCCTGTTCGATTGCTTTCATCAACTTTCTTGAATGCAAGTGACCAAAATAGTATATGTGACTCCAAGTGAAGCATCAGACATACTTGTATGGAGGTATCAGTAATTTCTCTGTGCAACATCATGTTTGGTTCACAGCCATCTCGTGACAGATTTTGGTGAAATGGCCATTTTCCTTTGTAGCTTCCAAATGATGATAGTCTGGTTTATTGTTGTGTGTGACAGATGGTGTGCTTTGATAGGCTGTACTAAGTAGGGTGAAATTTATTAGGACAGTCACCTACTTCTTGTCTGATGCTCTCATAAACCTTACTGTTGACAAATCTATTGACCTTATGCATTGTTGGATTATGCTAGTACTCTGATTAACCTGTAGTCCACTTCAGGTGAACTCCATTAGTATTATTGCTCTAGTCTTTTATAAACTATTTCAAGAAAAAAGATAATTTACATCCATGTAGGTGTCTGTCTAGACTCCATTATAGTCAGTGGAGAGCTAGTCAAAACAGACAGTGCGGTCTAGACAGCAAGAATTGGAAATGTGAATCTTCCATTATTACGTAGCTCTTAAAGTAGAAGTGGGCAAAATACAGGCCATTTCATTGCTTGTAGGATTTTTAAAATTCTTGTAGAATTTTTAAAATTGAAGTGATTAAATGGTTTATTATAGGCTTGCAGCTCCTCCAGTTTGAGAGTCTAGCTCTATTCTCAATGTATACTACCATGAAGCTTAGCAAACTAAGCTATCCTCAGTTAATTTTTGCACCTCACTGCTTTTTGGGGAGTTCTGTAAAGTTAATGGACAGCAACTAATTCTCAATATTGAGAAGAAACAACTGTTTCTCTTGGCTTGATGATTTTATGTTTCTTGCATGTAACTTGTCTGTGTTTTATATGCAGGCTCTGTAGTCTTAATCAGAGATTAAAATAACAAATATTTTGTCACTAAAGTATTCAGATATGTATTGGAATTTATTCACTATAGTAGTACTTATTTTCTTTTGCCACTTTTTAATAATTTTTAGATTTTTTTGTGTAGTCTTTAAATATTGGAATTTTTAATGTAACTTCTATACACAAAAGTACTATGTCTATACACAAAAGTGTATAGCACTATGTACTTTCTAAAACTAGCTGTCTACGTTACATGCTATTATATCAAAAAGTCCAGTCGTTTCCTAAGTCTGCTAAGTTTGTGCAAAATTTCTCTTAATTTCACAATGAAGAGGATTCAGTCCACAACAATAGATAAAAAACTAAGAGTAAGCTTTCCACAGGGCAACAGAACTGTATCTGGTATACTTCTTAGGATGAATTGAAGGAGGTCAGGAAAGAATCTTTCTATTCTTCTCTAGTGATCATCATTAAAAGTGGGGCTTTTTCTTTTTTTCTTTTTTCCTTAGATGAATGATGAAAAGGGGATATCGCTCATCTTGCTATGCTGAACAGTTATGCTGCACAACCTCTTGCTCAAAAAGTACTAAAGCTGTAGAATATGGGAGAGAGAGGGTAGGTTAGGGAATTATCTCTGTATGCTAGTCTTGTCCTTACATTCATTCCCTGATTGTCCACTAATATCCGTTGTCAGAAACAGGTTACCAACCTAGACAGATTTTTTACTTCAACTAGTGGGGTCATGCTACATTTTGGAGAGACTGGTCTCAACGATGAACTCTGGATTGGGATTTTTGTTTTTAAAGCAGAGACTGACTTTATTTGTTTTAGGAGGAGAAAATAGTAAAAAAAACAAAACAATTGTTTATAATGCATATAATTTTGAGTAAATTGGCCCTGGACATAAAAAACCATTCTCGAAAATACTCTAAAAAAGTCTTCAAAAACATCTTTAGCTTGGAATAAGAGGGTATCACTATTTCAATGTGGTAGAAGTGAGCTGGAAGCTTGTGCTTCTTCCAGTGTTTGTGCAACCTGCAGAAGAGTTTGTGTGTAAATTCCTGCGTTCTGTGATGCCCCTGTGTATTTCCATTACTGGAGAGTAGCCCCATTTAGCCCTGAAAAAACAGCGGTCCATGGAGCTGCTCAAGCAAGGTGCAAGTGTTCCTGTGTTTTAAGATGACACCTTTGCTCACTGGAGGAAGATTTTCTCTCTGCCTACTTCTGTTACTTCACCACTGAGAAATTACTCTAGAAAGCTAATTATTAAAGTTGAATCTTGGAAAAGTCCCAGTGGAGCGACATACCAGTTATATTAGCCCCTTTTTCATCTAAGGCCGTATTGATTCCCAGATCTTATAAATGTTTCAGAAAATGTACCAATTAGTTTTTCTTGATGGAAGTGCATATGTTTGGGATAAATTTGTTTAATGTTTGAGTATTTGCCAGTCCTTGGATGAGGAAACTTGGGTAAGGCAGGTTTTCAGTATGTTTGGCTGCTGTTGAAAAGCTCTGACCTCCTCGGAGGACATGAGGTATGGCATTTACATCTTAGTGCAGCTTTCCTGTTAAGTGCAAGCTCTGCTGAGTTTAGTCTGGTAGGGTTTAAGTGGCACAAATCCGCAGAATTCATCTAGAATGGTTTGATTTGGTACAAATATGACTGTGAAAGGTTTGATGTACCTGGTAACCAGCAAGATGGTTTTCTTACATGAACTTGTTCAGGACAGAAGCAGCAATGTAATGTGCAGAGAGTGTGAGAGGGGAGGTTTTAGTTTCAGGAAATCCTGAGCAACGCCAGGTGCTTTTAAAAGGTAGCTTTGTGAGTGAGTTAACATGCACAGCAAAAGGCAGCTGTATATCCAGATGTTCTCTCACTCATGAACTCTCTGTAAAGCTACTTGGTTTTATATCTGCTGCTTGCCCTGTGCTGTTGTATTTACGGTCAGCTTCAGTTGTGACATTGTGGAGGAATGCTACAACAAGCAGTTGCAAGTTTCCTTTGCTCATTAAAAAAAAAAATAGCCAATGGTATTTTTTTCCCCTGAAGTTTCAGTTGCTGAGAACATCATTACACAGGGCCCTTTCCATTGCTTGTTACCCTAGATTTCAGGAATGGGTTTTGGAGAAATTGTGCCTAAATTAATCCTACTAAGCCCTCAAATTACAATCAGAAGCAATATTTATAAAAATTTCAAAGGTTAAGAAGAGCTCTAAGGGCACCCAAATTGTGATTTAAAGCTCTATTCATTTTCTGGCAATAATAAAAAGGATAAATTGCTTTATTGAAGACAGAGTAAGAGAGTGGTTTAATTGTGGAGTAAAATTCCAAATTGACTTGATGGTAATTGTTTGCCTCTTGCATACCTTGGTTGCGAGGCAAGGATAATCTCATCTGGATATTTTAATTGTTATTTTAGTTTGTTTCCATTCTGAGATGAAAAAAAAAAATAATTTTGTTAATTCCTAACTTTGTTTTGGAATATTCGCATAGCTAATTGCTTAAACCTGAAATTGCTAAAATTCACCCGGTACATGGACTTTGATAATTATAATGAGAATTAATTTTGAGAGTTAGAAAATACATATGGGTTGGAGGGATGGAAAGAATTTTTAATAGGCACTGAACCAGTAAAACTTCTTCACGAATCTGTGTCTTCTGAAAGTTATTTGGCAATGAATTTGAGAGACTTAGAAATTTTGATGTGCAGGGAGGTTGCATTTTGAGGAAAACTGCTATATTCTGGTCCTTGGTATAGTCAAATTAGGGTTGATACTTAAGTATTAAATAGAACACTGCTCCATTATAATCATGCCCCTTGCTTGTAAAGATATTTGAGTGAAAGAAATTACCTGCTTCAGGTGAATGCAAGAGAAAAGGTAACAAATCATATTTCATGTTGTATAGAAATTAAAGCTCTTAAATTAGTTTTTAAATTACTGAGAAAATTAGGATCTTCTGTCATGCCAGTAGGTGGCATTATTGGTATGTAACCAGTAAAAAATCACCTTACCTCCTTTCACCTCTTAGACTTTAAAATATGTTTTTGCATTTTGTGGGCATGAAGAACTTCAGTTTTGTTTTCATTTCAGATTTGGTAATTGGAAAAAAAAAAAAGTCAAACATGAGGTTTTAAGCTATATTTAGACTCTTACATTTCAACGCTGCCTAACTGTCATTTATATGACAAGAAACTTTGGCAGTGATTCATACTTTAGCAAACAGACATATGTCTGATCATTGGTTATAAAATACTTGTGTATTATTGCAGCTGAGGTAATTCCAAGCAATTATTATTATCTAAAGTCAAGCTCAGGAAATAAAACTGTTACAA
The DNA here is from genome assembly GCA_013400195.1 of Aramus guarauna. NCBI lineage: Eukaryota > Metazoa > Chordata > Aves > Gruiformes > Aramidae > Aramus > Aramus guarauna. Next base: position 4,261 of record VXBL01007663.1, on the reverse strand, counting down.
ATAGGAATAGTATTTGGAACAGTCTAAAAAGACTTAAAAGTCTAAAGGTAGACCACACCGTTTATTTCAACACAGACTTGGAAAGACTGGTTTGTAATAGCCGAAGTATTACTAGTCATATCTAAATGTGATAAGAATCACCTAGAAGTCTGAGTTGATGTAAGAAATTACTTAGACATTTAGTAGTACTGCACACTGGGAAAGATCAATGTCTTTGTAAAAGTGCTTAGAATTGCTGTGTAAGCATGTTGTCTTAAGGGAATGATGTGACTTGTTCAATAAGCAGAGATACTGTTACTTGACTTGGCACACAACTTAGAGATAGTCATCTGTGTGTTGTCAAAGCTTATGGTAGGTCAATACCCTCAAAAAGAGTTCAGTGTTTTCTGTTGCGAGAGATATATAACAAACTGCAGCTTCACAGGAGTGACATCTGAAGAATCGGCTCCTAGAATATAATTGTCACCTCTGTCTTTCACAGATCTTCGAAGTACACCCTTTATACATACTCTGTATATATATAATCTAAATAATCTAGTCAAGTTCATGCTTTAGTGGTAAGGAGTAATTTTCTTTGTAGATGATGTGGACTGGTGTCCTGGTTTTGGCTGAGATGATTTTATTTCTAGTAGCAGTTATGATGCTGTGTTTTGGATTTAGGATGAGAATAATGTTGATAACTGATGGTTTTAGTTGTGGCTAGGTAGTTGTAGTGTCTACACCAAGTCAAGGACTTTTCAGCATCTCATGCCCTGCCAGGTGCACAAGAAGCTGGGAGAGCACAGCCAGGACAGCTGACCCAGACAGGCCAAAGGGATATTCCATACCATGTAATGTCATTCACTGTATGTAACTGGGGAAGCTGCTGGGAAGCAGGATCACTTCTCAGAAACAAACTGGGCATGGGGTTGTTTTTTTTTCCCCTTCCACATGTGGTGAGCAATTGCGTTTGTGCATCACTTGTTATATATATTTTAATGTTGTTGTTGTTACTACTACTACTATTACTACTATTATCACTCTCTACCTCTGTTATTCTATTAAACTGTCTTGATCTCAACCCATGAGTTGTGGGGGTTTCTTGTTTGTTTGTTTCTTCCATTTTCCTCCCCATCCCTTGAGGGGAGAGGATTGAGCAAGTGGCTGCGTGGTGCTTAGTTACCATCTGGGGTTAAACCGCAACAGTCCTTTTCTGGTTCCCAGTGTGGGGCATGAAGGGTTAAGATAATGACAGATCTGACCAGAGCATGTTAAAACAAATTTGTTAGAAGCATTTATTGTATTAGTTTACTCGTCGCTGGTTACAATCTTGTTTTATTTGTTCTCAGAGTTGTGCTATGTAACACCTTACTTGCCATATATACTGGTTATCAGCATTTATGTGTGGTTTGTCACCTCTGGGTGTTGCATTAGGGTTATAGCTCTGCTGTTTGGTGTACTACTGGCTTATGGTATGATAAAGTCGTTGATAGTCAGACCAGTTTTGTATTTGTATTCAGTGGCATTGGAGTGACAGCAATGGTTTCATCTCTGTAGTTCGGGAGCCATCTGTCAGAAGCTATTAATAATTACGCTTTTTACTTTTTCTTCTCGGAGAGCCAATATGTGGGAGATACACCTTCCTTCCCCTTCTTCTTCAGGCTAATTACTCTTGAGAATGGTAAATATCCTTGGGATGTTCAGATGAGCATGCTTGTACTGCTAGTTCTCCTGAATGTGGTTCAGGTCTTGCTTAGGGTTAAACAACTATTTAAGAATCAGAGATCAACCCCGGTGACAGATNATTAATAATTACGCTTTTTACTTTTTCTTCTCGGAGAGCCAATATGTGGGAGATACACCTTCCTTCCCCTTCTTCTTCAGGCTAATTACTCTTGAGAATGGTAAATATCCTTGGGATGTTCAGATGAGCATGCTTGTACTGCTAGTTCTCCTGAATGTGGTTCAGGTCTTGCTTAGGGTTAAACAACTATTTAAGAATCAGAGATCAACCCCGGTGACAGATGGCACTGCAGCTGAACCAGAGAACCAACCCACACTAGTATCAGTCGCCCCTATACTTAAGAAGAAATGGACACAAAAGTCAACTTGTTTAGTAAAGGATGATGAAACAGGGCTATCACAAGAACAGGAGGAAGAGACAGAACTAGCTATAACCACCTGTTCCATATCCCTGAGTGAGCCACAAGATAGCGAAAAGATTTCAGCCAAGCAACTTGTCACCTGGCTGCTTGGATGTTGGGAGAGCAGGCNGCTGAACCAGAGAACCAACCCACACTAGTATCAGTCGCCCCTATACTTAAGAAGAAATGGACACAAAAGTCAACTTGTTTAGTAAAGGATGATGAAACAGGGCTATCACAAGAACAGGAGGAAGAGACAGAACTAGCTATAACCACCTGTTCCATATCCCTGAGTGAGCCACAAGATAGTGAAAAGATTTCAGCCAAGCAACTTGTCACCTGGCTGCTTGGATGTTGGGAGAGCAGGCTGTCCTGGTTTTTGGCTTGGATAGAGTTAATTTTCACAAGAAGCTGCAAGGGGACACAGCCGACAGCTGACCCAAACTAGGCAAAGGGATATTCCATACCATATGATATCATACTCAGTATATAAAAGGGAGTGGTGGGGGAGGAGGGCTTGCTGCTGGGGGATGGACTGAGCACCAGGCTTCAGGGAGGTGAACAAGTTGCATTGTGTATCACCTGTTTTTGTATTCTAAGTACTATTGTTTTCCTTTCAAGTAAACTGGTCCTTATCCCAACCCAGAGTNTCCTTTCAAGTAAACTGTCCTTATCCCAACCCATGAGTTTTACCTTTTTTGGTGGGGGAAAGGTGAGCAAGCAGCTGCATGGTGCTTAGCTGCCAGCTGGAACTAAACCACAAGACAGGGACTGTTGCCTAGAATTAGAGGGTAGGAAGGACAAGCAGCTGGGATCCCTGTCCAGGGGAGGTGATTGGAAAAGTGACTGGAAAAGGGACACAAGCCCTCAGCCTCTGGATACNTATCATACTCAGTATATAAAAGGGAGTGGTGGGGGAGGAGGGCTTGCTGCTGGGGGATGGACTGAGCACCAGGCTTCAGGGAGGTGAACAAGTTGCATTGTGTATCACCTGTTTTGTGTATTCTAAGTACTATTGTTTTCCTTTCAAGTAAACTGTCCTTATCCCAACCCATGAGTTTTACCTTTTTTGGTGGGGGAAAGGTGAGCAAGCAGCTGCATGGTGCTTAGCTGCCAGCTGGAACTAAACCACAAGACAGGGACTGTTGCCTAGAATTAGAGGGTAGGAAGGACAAGCAGCTGGGATCCCTGTCCAGGGGAGGTGATTGGAAAAGTGACTGGAAAAGGGACACAAGCCCTCAGCCTCTGGATACGACTCTTGTCAGGTGTGAGGGAAAGGTATCCCTTCAAAGAAGATGTTTTATGTCATCCAGGCAAGTGGACCACCATGGAGAGAGGTATCCAGTACCTGAAGGAATTAGCCATGAGGGAGATGGTTTCTTATGATGCAGACAACATGCATTTACCCACAGATTCAGGTGAAGTCCAATGTACCCGACCCATGTGGTAGAGGTTTGTACAAAGCGCATAGTGGCCTGGAAAGATGAAGAGGCATCAACAGTGAATGAAGTGGTTGGCCAACTCTGGTGATACAAAGAAAATCTCTCTTCCTCCCTGTAGGCCTGTGTCTCAGCTGTGGAAAGACTGTCCAAAAAAAAATCCGAAAACATGTTTGAGGAACTGCCCTGGGAGGTCTGGCAACTTAAAGAGGGTGTGTCCAGTTCCCTGCTTGTATGGACCACTATCTCAGCTATTAGGAGTAAGCCTTCCTCTGCTCAAGGGAGAGGATAGAGAAGGTACACACTGTGAGGCACTTGTGGTTTTACCTGAGTGACCACAGAGAGGACATGAGGAAGTGGGATGGAAAACAGACCTCGACCCTAGAGGCTTGGGTATGTGAATTGCAAAGAAAAACAATCTCAGGGGAGTTCTCCCAGCTCCAGTCTCCAGTGGGCAGTTCCCCAGAGTAGGAAGACTGATCTTACTTCTGAACTTATGGAAGGAGCTTCTGATTTGTATTTACAAGAAGTGAGTAACAAGGATGAGATTCAAACCTGTGTGTGCTACATGAATCCATTCATCTGTAACAAATACTATGACTGGGACTGGAGAGGCACTGCCTCTGGCCAGGTGGAGGGAAAGGGACAACTGGCTTTACTGGACTGTGGTATCAAGCTATAAAGGGGCAGAATCCATCT